>JAOBYK010141126.1:0-20688 GCA_025434845.1 Phenganax subtilis | reverse complement strand
TTCGCTAATAAATTTGTGTTCGCTAATAAATTTGTGTTCGCTAATAAATTTGTGTTCGCTAATAAATTTGTGTTCGCTAATAAATTTGTGTTCGCTAAAATAAGGGTTCCTGCGATACATATATTTGTGTTTGAGTGCAAATTCATACATTTGACCTTAATAGAAGTGTTTCACCTTAATAAACGTGTTGCCTTTGTTGGCCACCATAGAAAGATACCCTAAGAATCTTGGTGAAAAATCATTATTCTTGTAATACAAAATATACAAATTTACACACAAATTCAAGATTCTTTCTCAAAAATAATACCAAAAATAACTACCCCCACCATTTCTATCGAACTCGCGAACCATCTCACCAGACCTCCTTAATACAATCTTATACTAATTCTCGACATCACAACCTAAAATCGGTGAAAAAAAAAATCAGGCCAAAGAAGCACTCGAATTACGAAGAACAAAAAGGAAATTTTTTTGGATCGATCATCGTAGTACGATTTTATACTAATTTTCGACCTCCAGCTGCTAAAAAGTAGAAATTACTATTACAAGGAAAAGGTTGTGTATTCGAGCTAGAATAGATAACCAACTACTTCACCCGATAAGAAAAAGGCCATTTCAGTTCGATTCTCCTCAGCAGTCACAATTATCCTTGTCTCATCCATGATATTTTCTACAATGGGCTTCAAAGTCTATGCTTTTATCGTCCACGAATCTGATTCGCCAATGACCCCAAGGCCAGGTGTGAATACCATCTGGACAAGTAAAGGGTTTACATTCGTTCGAATCCAACGCCACCTTCTCGCTTTCTCCAGAATACACTTCGTGGTTTAAACTTCGAAAAGCATGCACCATTTTTCTGATTTTCTTATTCTCGAACAAACACGTTCTGTACTTTTCGTGGGTCAGATGATGCTGGATCGTCGCTCTAGAAATTCCTTTGCACGTTTTCTTCTCATTTCCATCTTGGAGGAGTAAACTATAACATCTCCGTCTTAAACCTAAGAATTCCAAGACAAAGTTTTCTCCTAGCTCGTCTTTCATCATTCGCAACACCATCTGATTGATGCCAGGTGGGATTCCCATCCGATTTCTTTCCGAGAATGTACTCATGCCAAAGTAGTTTTCCAGATCAGGTTTGATATCTTCGTAGAGATCTTCCATATTAACCTCTGCGATCAGACTATCCGTGTCACTTATCAAGAGTCTTATCTTGTTTTTACATTTTTTCTTCAAGTAATCATAATAGAACATGAACAACAAAGCCTTGGAGATATCCAACACGGCCATACCCACGTAGATGGGTTTATCGAGAACCACCTCATCCTGATAATGAAGAAGAATGGTTAAGTTATTGCTGATAACTTTGTGATCTTTCAGACTCGGTTTTTGAGACTCTTTCTTGATATGTTTTGCATCGGAAACCAACTTTACATTCGTTTGGCATCTCACATTCTCGATCGTCTTACCATAAACAGAGTTGTTCAAGAGTTTAAGGAATGCTTTATCCGATCCATTTTTAGCATTTTTTCTCAACTCCGTGTTTTTTCAATATAAGCTTTCATCCAACTCGATTCCTCGAAGTTGATACCTCCACGCACTCTAATTAATTCTAGACCCAGTCTTAAGTAAGTTTTTAAAGCCATGTGATGAACCCAATACGAAAGTTTCATGTTCATATCGCCTAACAATTTTTTCTCACTCGAAGGTGTAAAAGGAAGGTCGGCGAAATAATCGTGATATTCTTTAAGTACTATTAGATTCACACAAAGAAAGCAAGGAATGTTTCGCCATTTTTTTATTTCTTCTTCCAACATATCTTCTAAGTTTTTACGAGGCCAAGGCAGACACATTGCCGTACCATATTGATTGTTCATGTCCAAGTAGATAATAGAAACGGATTCGTGGTTAGGATCGTAATTTTTCATGTACTTATGATTAGCTCAACTGTAATTTTGACTCACTAGTGAGACTCCACCTCGCTTGGCTTCCTCCAAGCACAAGCGAATGTTAGAGTCTTGAATGGTATCGAGTTTCACACCAATTTCCTTTAACATTGCATCCCAGGCTAACCGTGGTGATGAGTAATACCAAGCTGGATCGAGGTTTTGATTTCTCATACTCGTCCTTCTATAATCCTGAAAAACATCTGTCCTAAGAGCTAGATCGGAGGAGAGATAAACTTTTTTAAAATCCTTGAGATTTTTACACTTAAACCTTTTCCAAAGCGTTCGAGCATAATCATGGTCTTTTTCCGAAATATCTTTATGTTTAAGAATACTATAAAACGCTTCTCGAGGAGGAAGTTTCTTTTCTTGGAGTTTCTTTTCGTCGTCGACATAATCGTAGGGATACATTCCTTTTTGAGTTAAAAGCCTCCATCATTTCGGAAGGAACTCTTTTAAAGCATGTCGTTTACCATCGGTTAAGTTTTTCGATAAGACATCTAGAGAAGTACTCTGATGTCGAAAACCATCGATTAATCTTAGTTCTCGTTTGACTTGAACCACCTCGTAGACACATATACTTTTTTGTTTGAGTTTTTCCTCAACCAAGATGTGTTTTGAGAAACTGATAAAATTTTCGGTGTTTTTCGCGTTGCAACGCAAGTCCCATTTATCGTATCCTAGTTCACCCAAGAAGAAATGAGAGTCGTACTTGCTCATGTTATGCGCAAAGATCGGATAAAATCCAGCCATTTTTCTAGCTCGGAGGTTGCAATCCCGATGAGCAGCACCACGATATTCTCCCGTAAAATGATCGTGATCCCTGACCTTATTCATGATTTGCGTTTTCATGATCTTTCCACAATAATTACAGTTCTGTTCTCGATCAAATCGCTCCTCCAATTCCTTTCTCATCACGAGCATCTCGTTCTTCTTTTTAGTTCGATGATAAATATCTTTCACCACGTTTTCCAGGCCTTTGACGAACGTTCTGGCTAGATCTTCGGTGTTTACAGCGGTTCTTAAGATCATCGAGTTTTTTATTTTGAATTTTTTCTGTAGCGCTTCCGAAAACACGATCAGAATACCATACGCACTAGGCTCGTTTTTTTTATCATTTGTCGTATGTGCTCCTTTTTTCTCCGAAATTTTTCGAGTAACTCACTCTAAATCGTACACGATCAAAAAAGGAAGTCCGCTCATTTTCATGAAATTCTTAAACTCGTTTTTTTTCTTGGTGGTCAATCCGACCTGACAAGGTTCGTGTTTGCTACAAAGTTTTTGATTGTCTGGAAACTTTTTCTTTGAAAAAGGATTGATGCAATAATCACAAATCTCGATGGCTTCGTGATGTTTAGTAATAGAACTACAACACAATCGACTCATGTTTCGAATGACAGAAAAATGTTTGTTTTCCAGTTTTAAGAGTCTCACATTAACGTTTTTATTCTTACTCTCTCTGATGAGCTTGATGCCTTTTCCATCACCATGTGTAGAAACATTGATCCCGACGTGAGGATTATTCGATTCAAACCGATTGATGTCCTTGTTCTTGGTGGGGAAACCCACCTTAGTCCAATCGAGTTCTCGACTTTTTTCTTTTAAGAATTTCGTGATTTTTTCAGGTTCCTTGGGCTTGTTATTACCGAATAAGGCGATGCATAAGGCCTATTTAAAACACTTGTCATCATTGTTTTAAGATTGACCACGGCTTTTTTCCGAGCGATCCATAGAGGCAAAGGTGAAAATCTTTGAGATTTCAAGGGATCCCATTCGAATTCGTGTACTTCCATCGCTAGGATATCGTAGAGTCTCCATTCAGAACCTTCTTTTTGATACTTAGCCAGGGTGGCTAATATTTTGTTTTGCATTTGATGATAAGTGATGTCCAAATCTGTTCCATCGATCAACACGTAATAACTCGATTTGAAGCTCGCTTTTTTTAGCTTGCTCTGAGTAGGAATCCTAAAATTGGGACGTTCCATCCAACACTCGATGCAAATTTGAACTTTTCTGCCCATCATGGTCTTGAAAAGTAGCAACACGGTGTTTCGACATTGTTCTAAAAATATCAAGATATTGTTTCCATCGACACCTGAGTTATCGTCCAAATCGATCTCCCAGATACAAAGTGCTGCATTAAACACGTTCTTGAGTTCGTGATAGACCAAGGTCTCACCTTCGCAGTTTATTTTATAAGGATGAAGTAATTACCGGATGTCGTTGAACCTGACACACTGACGAAAGGCGTGAACGTTTCTTTGTTTTTGAAGACGAAGATGTTTTATTTTCTAATCGAGCATTGCTCTTTGAAGCTTGTACATTTTATGCGAATAAGCAGGATCCAGTTTTTTATCGAAGGTCTGAAGCACCTCGCTTTTTCTTTGCTTGAATTCTAAAGCTTTATTTTATTTTTAAAATCTCGCTTATCTCGATCGATACAATCGAAGATCTCTTTTTTAGATTTAAAATTCGCATTTTTAAGTTGACTCGCTACCTGAATCGAAAAGTTTTTTTAAGCTTGGTGGATTGAACTTTCTGGACTTCCATTTATTAATAAGTTTTTTTACTCAAAAAATATTCGTTTTTAGAAATCAATTTCTTAAGATCTCAAAAAAAAATTAGCATCTTGGTAGTACCATTCTTTAAATTCGATGACGAAGTAGAAGAACAAAAGAAAAAAAAAATACCAGTATAAAACTCTTTTAGATTTTTTATCGATCTCGTTTTTTCCTTTTTCTTCAAGTGCATTCGCGGGAAAAGAGATAAAAAGAAGAAGATATCCTTCTTTACCTTCATCCAGACGAGAAGGTTAAGGTAGAAAACGAAGAATAGAACAAAAAGTAGTAAGAAGAGCACGTATGGGTTAATCACGAAAATTTCCCAATCGTAAAAAATTATTATGTCATTCATATCTCATACGATGAAGGAAAAATGATGGTGATAAGAAATCGATTTTTGTCCTTACAAGACGAGACTCATGATTTTTATTAGTCCAGAACTGATCACGATCAAGACTCCTTTCTTGACGAGTTTAAGATAACCTTCCATTTCTGATCCAGGTTGATAGTAATGATCAAGTCGAGGTTCTAGAAGTGGTTCTCGACTTTCTCAAACTTGTTCGTATAAAACCAAAGCTTTATTCATTTCATTTAGGTTCTTATTCGTATTGGATAAGTTCTTATTCGCATCTGCAAGTTCTAATCGATATCCAGCCAGCTTATTTTTTTCTCGGTTTCATGCTCGAACCATTTTTCTTTATCTCGAGATAATTTCTCCATGGCTAAGTTATGCCGACTCATTTCTGCTCCGTATCCAGAATGATTCATTTTCGAAAATAAAAAACTCGCTCCAGCAAAAGCAAAAGCCTTAAAGAGTCCTACTGCTATCATGGAAGCCATTTTATATATCGGGTTGTAGTTTTTTAAAAGTCTCGCTCGTTTTTACGTTCTCCGTAAGAATGGCTGTTGGAGTAATAATAAGAATCAGTTTAAAAAAATTTTTAAAACTTTTCACGGTAAGTAAGGTTTCACCCGTGAGCTTATTAATTCCAATACTCAGTAAATCGGCTATACTAGCTTCTATAACGGATTCCGAAACATACCCCATTATTCTTTTTTTAAAGTTTTCGCTTATGGTATTCATTTATTATAAAAAAATATTTTTTTTATTTCATAAGGTAAGCTTAATATAAAATGCGTGAAAACTTTCGTAATAAGCATGATCAAGAAAACATGAGTTTCGACAAGTATTTTAACACGCGCGTTCCTAATTATTCTCAATCGAACGATGAGAACTCTGAAAATTCATGTTCCACCTGTATGTCGTATCTGAGCGAACCACCTTCTATTTATCTCTCGGACGTAGACTCGGAATCCGAAGAGTACGTTCTCAACTTGGAGGTTGATTACACCACCTCGGATTCGAGTTCAAGCGAGGAATCGGATTTGAGCTTTTATAACATGGAGTCCGAGGAGGAAGAAGATGAGAGTCACGAATGAAACGAGTATAATACAAGAATGTTGTAATAGTTCGTGCCCGATTTTAGAATATTTATTTTCTTGGTTTCGATTTGCGTGTTCATGAGCTTACTTATTCTTCTCAAGTAGAACGTATAACTCGATCTATCCTAGAAATAAGTTATACGTTCTAATCAAAATCCAGCAAAACATGAGGTTTCTTTTTAGGTTTTTCCTTAATTTTTTCTGGTTCTTTTCCTGGAACTGGATCTAAAACTTTTTTAGGTTCGTGTTTAGAAATAAACTTAGGTTAAACAAAAAAGATCACGATCAAGACACCTAGAAATAGACCTATTTTTAAATAAGAATAAAAATAATTTTCTTCTCGAGATTCCTCTTGGTAATAATTTTTTTTTCTTGCCTTGGTGTTCTCTGAGATCCCGGACAACTTTTTAAGATTCTTTTTCTGAGTCTCTGATTTTTTCATTTTATTATAAGTACTTTGTACGATTTCATCGTTCTTTTCTTAGGTGGTTCAAGAACGTTTTCAGGAATGTTTTCAGGAACGTTTTCAGGAAGGTTTTCAGGAACGTTTTAAGGATCGTTTTCACTCATTTATTAATAGCAAAAAATTGAAGTTTTTTGGAGATCGAAGATCTCTATTAAGAAAGGTTTTCAAGTTTCTACGACCACCTAGAGTTCGGACTCATTCGAGATGGAATCTAGATTCATTTGTTGACAAGAAATAGAGATGATGAGAACATCATCGAGATTATTCACGTGATCTGAGATAGAAAAATCTTCGTTTATCTCTATAAAATAGAAATTCTCGACCGTGTCTCATACTTAAAAAGTCTCCTTGACACGAGAGAATGGGAATTTTCAAAGTATCTTTTTTTATGATGTTCACTCGATATTCTAAGTTCAACCTATTCAAGGACGTGTTATTATCGAAAACGGGGTGGAGAAACTTCATCTTCGAGGATGGCTCCAGTAGGAGAGGAGAAAGAAAAGGGGGAGGGGGAACCCTGAACGATTACTCAAAGGACTCTTCCAAGTATCTCTTTTCATGTTCAAGAACTTAAACGTAAGCATAAAGTTTGATTTTTTTTGTGAGATATCGTTCTTTAACTTGTGTTTTTTCTCTTCATCTCCGACGTGTTGTTCATGATCAAGGTCTTACTAGATGCTATATCTGATTTATTTTGAGAAGCTATTTTTAGATTATTTTTCGAAAAACTATCAAGAGAACTAGTATCAGAACCATATATAGAAATGTACGAATAATTTATCGATATATCGTTTAATTTTTTTTAAAGATCTAACCGTATTGGCTTGGATCTCGTTTTTCATTAATTGGATGTTTTTTAGATTTCCTGCGCTGATGCTTCCATTCATAACGTTTTCTAATCTATTGACCTGGGTTATTTTTTGAACTTCATCTAGTTTTTCTCGAATTTCCTAATTAGGTTCCATTTCTTCTCGTCCAAGAAAATGAGAATGAGACTCTATTTTATGTTAAGGAATTCTTTTCGTTTAATTGTTTTCTCGTGGAGAATTCGAGATTTCCTTCCAATTTAAATCGTGTACCATTTCTTTCGAATCTACAAAAACAATTACAAGAAGTCTTACTTGTAACCTCGTTCACGAGTTTCCTGGATTTTCTGGGTGTTCTTCCAAACGAATTTCTTGTTCTTTTTTCACACAAGAGTTTCCCATTTTATTGTAATCGAAAATCTTTGGTTTCTTGGAGATCGAAGATCTCTATAGTACAAAAAATCTGAGAACGAGAACTAGAAATGCGTACAAATAATTCTCATTATTTTTTTGCATCTTGTTAAAAGGAACTAAAGAATTTTTTATTTCAAGACTCGTTTTTTTTTTTATTTTAGGACTCAAGCTTATTTTAGGACTTAAGTAATTTAAGTTTTTATTTTCTCCAAACTTCATCACCCCTGTCGCCAAGGTTTAAACATTATTAAACCCTGGAATAGGTTTTTCTAGAATAATCATGTTCGAAGGGTTTAAAATAAGTCCTGGACTTATCCCCATGTTTAAAATTACGTTCGTATTTTTTATAGCCGTTCTCATATTAGAAATAGCGATGGTAGGATCGTCTTGAGTAACAGTACTTTCTACTAACTTATGAAACACATCCTTGGTATGAAAAGATTTGGCACCTTGACCTACGCTGCTCCATCTTGTACTGGCTTGAGCTCCTAAGATACTATACACGAGAGACCCAGTAGATTGTTGAAAAAGTTTCTGACCTAATTCCGTTAAACCATCCGAATTTTTCTTGATAAACTTTTTCCAATCCGAATGGTTTTGATTCACGGTTTTATAAGTCCAATTGTATTCCAGTTATTTAATATCATAGGTTTGATGAGGATCGAATCGAGAAGCTAACTTAGGATGTCTCTGAGATGCCCTAGCCATTCATTCGTGCATCAACGCTTGTTTATCCGGTTTCTGATGTTTTAGTATTTTTCTCGTGGGTATGTTTTGTTTTACTTTTTTAAGAATTTTATAATCGAAATGAGGTGTTTATTCCTCGGGGTGTTTTAGAAAACGTTTCATGTGGTAATAGGAATAATATCTTGCCAGAGAAGAAATGATGTTAGGTTGTTTCCTAGAAAAATGTTCTAGACTCACCCCTCCTAAATAACTTATGACATAGGCCGCTATTAAACTTGTAAAATAAGGAACTTGGATATAATCGAAATCTAAGTCTTGGATATCTCCAAATTTTTCTCTAAGGATTTCGTGATCGAATGTCGTGTTTAAGTCTGGAAAAGAACTCGTAAAACAATCTTGTTTGTTTACGTAGATCCTTTTTTTCATAAGATTTAATTCGAGATTTTTCTCTTCTAAGACGAGTTTTTTTAAGGTTCCAAGATGGTTCCAAATATAAGAGTTCCGATGAAACGCATCGTCTTGCACTCGTGATTCCCTTCGCTCATCTTCTCTCCTATCTAGAGCTTTTCTCCATTCTTTATTATGTCGAAAAGCCCGAGTATTTATTTTGTAACGATAATTCTAATTTTGTTTATAATAGATCTCGTCTTTCAATTCTAATCGCATAGCGCCAGCTTTGCTGGATTCTCGAGTTACTTTTCCTTCAATAGAAAGCTTATCTAGATCAGCATAATGGTATTTTTTTAATAATCTTTTCTTGTCCTCAGACCTAGACCAGAGTTTTATCAACTTTTTAGCTCGAGAAAAATCTTCTCCATAATATTTCTTATACATAGGATCGAGTTGTGAAAGTAATAAGTCTACTCTCAGGGCTATACCGCTTTGCGTTTTCATTTTATTTTAAGATAAATTTTTCATAATAAATGAGTGAAGCTCGACTTACCGTGTCTATAGAAAATAATCGTAAAGAATTTTTTCTAGAAAGAAACCTCAAAGAGCTGGATAGAGTTTTTGTTAAAACAGCTTCTATTTTTTGGGACCTTAAAAACGTAAGAAAAAAATTTTACGATTGTATCCAAGACGCCTCAGTTCGAAAATTCTCCTTCGAGGAAGGATTTTGGAATTTTCTCAAATCAAATCCAAGTTAAAAGAATATGATCTAGAACTAGAAGAACACGTCCCCACTAAAAAATGTAAGCTTACAAACAAAAGATCTGAAACCATTAATTTAAAAAGTTTTGGAAAGCTCCTAGGATTTGAAAAAGATAAAATCTTAAACTCCAATCAAACCCTAGAATCCGATAGGAAAGTAAACGTCTACCTAGGATTAAGATTTGTCAAGGTGCGTTGTGACATGATCGATCGAGAAAAAAACTTCGATTCGAATGAGAAATTAAGCGACGTGCTACTCACTCTTCCTATTTCCACAGAGCAAAGCTTATCTGGAACCGTTACTCGATATACGGGCATAGAAAGCTCAACATCAGTTCAAGATAAGATTTATAATAAGATTTGTTTCAAAGTCGATTCCAACGTAGGAAAAATAAGTTTTGGAAAGATTTTGTTGGAGATTTATCTTCAATAAAGAAATGAACAGGGAAGAGAAAGAAATGATTTTAAGAGATCTTTATTATGATCCTACAAAAGGTTTTAAAAGTGCTAGATCACTTCATTGAGAAACGAAGGAAATGGATTACGACATAAGTCTAAGTTTTATCGAGAACTGGTTAAAAACGCAAGAAACCTTTACGACCCATAAAAGAGCTATCAAAAAGTTCAAGTTCTCCCAGACCTATGTCGATAGCTTAGCCCAACAATTTCAAGTCGATCTACAGGATATGAGGTCCTTATCGTGTCAAAATAAGCCTTTTAGTTGGATCATCATGGGGGTCGAGGTGTTGTCCAGATTTGGATTCGACTTAGGAGTCAGGTCTATAAAAGGAGAAGACACCTCAAAAGGTTTAGGTTTAATCTTAGAAGAATTTCTAGAACGTTTTGGAAAATACCACGAGGTGGTTCATATTGACGATGAAAACGAGTTCCATAATAAATCGACTTACGAGTTATTACGAGAAAAAAATATAAGATGGTTCTCATTAGAACAAGCTCCTAAACAAGGAAGAGAAGCATATTTTCCTTCGAGTTATATCAAGGAGAAATATCCAGAAAACGAATTTTTCCTAAACAGGACTACGAAAGAAAAGATAAGTAAGCAGCCATTTTGGAGAGGTTTAATTGCACTTTAAAAACGATCATGTGGACGTATTTTCATAAGAACGATACGAGAAAATGGGTCGATAACTTCAAACACCTTGTCGAGAATTATAATCGTTCTTTTCATAGAACGGTTCAAACCAAGCCCACAGACGTAAATGATCAGAACGCGGATTGGGTTTTAATTCGATTGTTTGGAAGACGAATTTTCGAAGAAGGAACCTTGCGGGATTATAAAAAACTTCGATATAAGATGGGAGATAAAGTTCGAGTTTTATATTATGGAAAACAACACGAAAAGGCTTTCAAGAAAGGATACTCCAAATCGTTCGGGGATGAAATCTATACGATTTCTCGGGTGTTTTATGGAGACCCCAACATGTACGAATTAGAACACAATCAAAAACCATTTTAGGACAATTCTACGAAGAATAACTTTTTAGGGTTTTATAAATAAATGGAATCGCAAAGCGCTATGGGTTTCGAAATGGATGATAAGGATATCGAAATGGATCTTAAGGATCCCTCCAAATATGAAGACTTGGACTACGAGAAAGATGAGGATGACTCTATTTGGGATGAAGCTCTCGAAGACGTTCCAGGTCCACTCATAGAAAATAAAAGTTTCGAGCTTGAAGAAGATAAAGATTATTCTTGGGAGGAGGCTTATCAAATCGACTTAAGAATTGATGTGAACCGGTTGATGAACCCTGATTCGAAAGAACTCGATCTCACTTATAAAGAAGTGTCTCTCAAGAGTTTAATGGGGTTGGATGTCGACGAGGAGGATGGAACGAGTTTTACAGAACTCTTAAACGATTTTAAGCTCGATATTCGAAATGGAGAAATTATCGGGGGTAGATTTAAAGATAAACTCATCATCAAGAAAACACCTCAACTCGATTTTGTTTACGATCGAGACTCCTCTCTAGAAAATTTCGTAAGAGAATTTAATTTATTATCGGAAAGATCTAATCGAGAAAGGTTAAATACGGGGAGAGCTCAAATCCAAGAGATGATCAAGTTAGAACCTGAACGGAAAACGAATCGTTCGAGACTTTTGTTCAGGAGGTTGCTCGAGAAGGTGAACTCGTTGAAAAAATTCAAGAAGATTTTTCTCGAGAAATCAGTTGAGAAAACCAAAGAAGTTTAGAAGAACTTTATCTAGACCCAGATTATGGAAACGAGTGATGCGAACTTTTTCACCTCGGAGAAAAATCTAAAACTGGATCGAATTCTAAACCCTGATGGTGACACCTTGGAAGAAAAATTAGAAAGTTTAGATCAAGTTGATCATTATCGGAGAAGAAAACTCTTAAACGAAGTCGATCCTAAAAAAAGGTAAACCATTTTTACGATTAAAAAAGTGATCGAGTTGAGTAAAGAAAAAATAAGATTTTAGAACGGAGCCAAATTAAAGTTCGAACAACTCAAACAAGACTTGGAAAAATAGATCGATGGAGATGAGCTTACTTTCTTAACGAGACTCAAACGTTGGGTGCTCTCGAATAAGCTTAAGCTGGGTGTGGGTCTTACGAGCGTCTTAACTGGGATTTTAGGAGTGGTGATTACTTTAACCCATTCTGGAAAAGGTGTGACTCGGAATGTGAAAGATCTTAAAACATACCAGAAAAACTCTAGGTCAATCCAAGGACATGTCGAGAAGTATCTCCGTGCTGCTCGAGCTTTTAAGAAAAGGCCTTCTTTTAGGAGAACACGCAACGAGTTTTATATCGAGACACGTTCTAAAAATCATCGTTCTTCTTATTATTATTTTTATTATTTTCTTTAATAAATGAGTAATATTTATGATAAAAAATAAAGTATATCGGAATTTTATTCTTATTGATGAGCTTGATTCTTATTCATTATAAATAAATGGAAACTCGAGCAAAGCGAGATGAGAAAAGCGCGGAGGAAGAATATCCTTATTTAAGTCACTTATCAGAAAAAGAACTCCACGATTATTTCAATCCTAAGCACGATGATAAAGAACATTCCTACAAACCTAGTTATCTCGATCGATTTTTTTTTGGAAAGTACTCAAACGGTCTTTATGATTATCTTAATCCTTTGGAGAACTTGGTCTTTCTCGTCACCATTCATCTCATTGGAATGTTTGACGTGATAGGATCCTTATTTGGAACCTTTCTAGAAGACCTCGTTTACATATCGAAATTAGCATACGAGAAAGTAAAACTATTCTTAGAAGGAGTCAAACGAGGTTCAGATGAACTCCTCATCGATTTAAAAGAACTCGATGAAACAATTTTGAATCTCATTTGGAATCTCGTTTGGAACTCGATCGAAAACGTAAAAGAATTAAGCGTGAACTTATTTTATTTGGTTTAGAGAAAAATTTACTTATATCTCTTACTTCTTCGAGAATATCTCTCTCACCTGGAGAAAATAGAGAAAATACCTTTTACCGTGAAAGAAGAAAAATCGAAGAGTTCTTCAATCTTCGTTTTCGTGTTTCTTGGGCTCATCCTTTTATTCTATAATAATAAATGGAGCATATCACCAGAGAGTTTAAAGAGATCGAAGACCTCATCCTCACATCCATCGCAAGAATAAAAGAGATTCCCTTCGAACGAGAATTTAAACATGACTCGGATAAGATTTGTTTATTAACCTCCTCTCTTTTTAGAAAAAAAAACGAGATCTTAAAATCAAAGCTGATTTCTTATCCAGCCTTAAACGAGTGCTACTCCTTAATAAGAATCATGCTTAAAAAAGAAATAAGTAAGAATGACCTACCTAAATTAATAAATAAGACTATTTTCATAAAACTCAACATGAAATCGATCATGAGAGTTATAGAAAAAATTATGACATGAACTTGTTCAATTGGATAACTGATATCACTTACTCTTATCTTTATGGAGAAGTCGACCCCACAAACGAAAACGCTATTAAGAAGGATGAAGTTTTTAAAAAAGAAGTGAGTAGAAAATTATACCTTCTCAGCTCGATAGCCCTACGTCCTGTGCTTTATTTCACTGGAGGTTTTTTCCTCTTCTTGGGCGGAACGATGGTATACTACGGACTCACGAAACACGTGAGAATAACTTTTCTTGTTCAAGGAAAAAAAAACTACCTCATCGGAAAGGTTTTATACGAAGAAATAGAAAATAAAATAAAAGAAGAAAGTACGCTAGTCGTGATTTCTTCTATTTTTACGTCTACCTTTCCTTTTATCTTAAAAAGTATTCCAAATTGGGTTTGGATTGTGTTATTTCTATTCTTTCTATCAAGAGGAGATGACCTCACGTCCGTGATCCTTCACATCCTTTTTATTTTCTGCAACACGACTTGAGAAATAAATAACTTTTTAAGAGAGTTATACATTTTTTAAAAATTTTTTGTTTATAATAAATGAGTACCATCTCCGAACTGAAACCCGATTTTAGAAAACATAAGATGAGTGATATCAAAGGAAGTCGATTGAAAGACACCATTGCATTTAATCCGAACAAGGCTAATCCTGGAGAAGAAATATACGTGGACCTTCCTAAACTCAATAAAGAAAATTGCTTAGTACCTAAGAGCTTGGCTTTAAAATTCGACTTTAAAAACGTAAACACGAAATCTTGGTTCTTGAACAACTTGGGAAAAGGTATAATGGATCGATTTTGCGTCTCCATTGGAGGAGAAATCTTATACGATAAAGTGGGGAATTCTACTTATGAGATTTATAAAGATCTTTGGCTGTCCGAGAAAACTCAGGAGGAAAAATCTAATTTTGGAATGGGAACCAAAAACATGAGAAAAATCATTTCTACTTCGGATGATGAACTTAAAATGGGATCTACCCAAAAAGTTTCGGATGCTTTGATCGCCTTCGTTTTAGGATCGAAACAAAAAAAAAAATAATAAAATTTTAGGTGATTGTGGACTTTTTTGCCCTTCGGCTTTGGAGAATATTATTCAATACAGAATCACCCTACCTAAAGCAGAAAAGATCATGATGGCTCAGTCTGGAAGCTCCGTCGAGGGATATTCTCTAGAAAATGTCGAACTGGAATATGAAAAGATTCAGAACGAGAATCTTGCTCAAGAATTCATCATGGGAATCGTCGTGGGAAAATCTCTTTTTTTTGAACACGTCACGCTCTTAAACACCGGGGAGTGGAATAAAGACTCCACCTTGATGAATGAAACCGTAAACTTACCTCGAAAAAGTATGTCCGCCCTGGTGATGTTGTTTAGGAATAAGTCTTTCACTGATTCAGAGGAATTCGTTTACCGCAAGATTAACTCCGTGAAAATAACCATCGAAGGTGTGCCAAATAGCGTGTATGGTCAGGGTATCAAAAAAGAAGACCTCTACGATGAGGCCAAGCGATTGTTCGAGAATAAGAGTGAACTGGAGTACGAGCTTTCGAGCATGACCATGCGTGAGTTCTTTAAAGACAAGTTCCCCTTGGTGGTAGATTTGAGAACCACCGAGGATAAGCTCGTGGTAGGAGGTGGGAAAAAATTACTCAACATGCAGAATGGTGTTCTTTTAGAGATCAAGAAAGAAAAAACGAGTGCGAACGTGCTGTGTCACATCTTCGTGGTGAGTGATGGGTAGGTGAATTTCACGAGTAGAAGGTTGGAAAACGTTCATTATTAAGCGCTTCACGAGAACGAGGTCCTCCTAAAAAAATAGGATTTTCTTTTAAATAAATGGTGGAGTACGATGAAGAAAAAGGATTCTACGATAACTTGAAAGAAGAACCGATTTTGCTCTCGAAGAAAAAAGAAATCAAGCAAAGTACAAGAGCTATCAAGAAAGCTTCTCGAAAAATGCTGTTGGAGATCAAGTCGCATTATGAGGCTAAAAAATTAGAGGTGATTAATAAGTTGATCGTGAAAACGTTTCTGGATAAATTATCAAAGTTTCTCGAAAAAATGAATAGGATCGAATCGGAAAAAGAACTCACTCGAGAGCTGTTATCGAATGATCTTCTACGAGAAGACCTGGAAAAATTGATAGGTTATGTTACACCTTGGGTTCCCCTTGTGGGAATAGGTTCTGGTGTGATTACGACCCAAAATAGCACACTTTTCCTGAACTAATTTGCACTTCTTAGGATTCAGTTTTAATCCAGCAGCATCTAGTCTTTCCAATACATTCTTGAGACGCTGATTGTGCTCTGGCAATGTCCATCCTACCACCACAATGTCGTCCAAATAAACAAAGCAATCCATCCAGCAAAGACCCGCTAGAATCGTATCCATCGCCCGTTGCAAAGTTGCAGGGGCGTTGGTTAGCCCAAAGGGCACTCGTTTAAACTGATAGTGTCCATCAGAAGTAGAAAATGCGGTCTTTTCTCGGTCTTCTTCCGCGAGTTTGATTTGCCAATAGCCGCGTAGAAGGTCTAAATGTGTAAAGTAGGCCGCTCCAGGTAATGGTTCCAAGTTCTTTCTTCGTAATTGAATTAAGTTTACAGTAATCAATACAGAAACGTTCGCTACCGTCCTTATTTATTTACTATAACAACGGGAGCTGACCACGGAGACGACGAAGGTTCATTCACAACGCTCATCAACATCGACTCTACTTCTTTCTGCACAACTTCTCGTTTATGAAATGGTAACCTGTGAGGTGGAATTCTAATCGGATGATGGTCACCAGTATCGATAAAATGTATAGCGTCCTTAGCTTCACCTAAGTTACCCCTATTTCCTGATATGATTCCATTATGACGCGTAAGTATTTGGTAGACATTCTCTTGTTCGTTATCGGTTGGTGAATCGTTCTTGATTGGACACAGTTCTTTGATTTTGAGCGAGCAATTCTTGTTCCCTGAATTAACTGTCGCGGTTGAACAAAGTCCTCCAACCGTTTTTTCCACTCTATTTTCAATGATATGCATCGAAGTGAAATAGCAAGTTTTCGTATTCGTGTCATTCTCTTCAACTAATGGAAAAAGCCGTCCGACACTACTTCCCCGGTATATTCGTCTATCATGCGGCGCCATATTGAACAAACAAACTGGTATCTCTCCATTTTTTATTGTTGCCGCCTCCTTCAATATGCAAGTTTTGTAACTTTCTTCGAAACTCGAGATAGGCTCCAATACACCAGCTTCCCCGATTGAATTGATCCATTTTCCACCTTGCACGAAATGGTAACCATTGAATTAATTGGTATAACAATCGAGTTTGCAACAGTTACCCGGCCCACTTTACGGTCGTTAGAATACAACAGAGTCTCTTCTTTCCTACCAGTTTTTAGTTTGTTTTTTTAAAAATCCACCGCACATTTTTGAGGTTTCAGAAAGTCAATGCCGATTAGCATAACTTGCGCGAGGTCGTTGCAAATTAGGACGTCGTGGCGAATTGTAGTACCACACACTGTAATGTCCACTTCGGTGCTTCCAATAATGTTTAAAGGCGTGTTATTGGCTCCCAAAACTGTTTTTGTCACATGTCTAACTAGCGTCTCATTCGTGCAGACTCGAGCAAGCAAATCCTCGTGCATAACAGTCATGGCAGCGCCAGCTTCGAACGAAGTCCTTACGTAGTATTTATTTACTCGACAGCTTACAAATATTGTGCTGTCGTCCGTTGCGCTAGATATCTTGCTTATTTGCAGAGTTTCTTGAATATGCGGCTCATGCTAGGTCTCTATTGTGACTCCACTCTGTTGGAATTTTCCTGGTTGGCGGCACCTGATCGACATTCTCTGGCGTAATGGCCATATTTTCCGCATGTGTAGCACTGAAAGTTTGCTTTCCTTCTTTTGTGACTTCCAGAATTGTCCATAACCAAGGAATTCATTCGTTGCAATAGTTGTGCTTGCTGGTCAAAATACATCTTCGCCCATGTAGTGATTGGCTCGTCTCTTTTGGCACCCGCAATATTCAAACTAGCGGTTTCTCTTTTGTTGCTATGGTTTCCTACCGTTTCCGCCATATTGATTTTTGCGTTGTTTTGCTTTTCAGCAAGATGAATACTTTCCAATCGCTAGGCGACGTTTACAGCTTCATCCAAGGTTTTTGGATCACTTTGACTCACGCCAACACGCAATTCTTTAGTGTCAAGGGCGCGGATAAACTGATCAATGAGCTCTTCTTCAACCAACAAATTTTCTTTGTCTTGATATGCCAAGCCAGCAAGGTGTCTCAAATCGGTCGTCAAATCCACAATATTTTGACCATTCTTTCGTCTTCTGGCACTGAACGATAGCTTATGCATCTTTTGTTGTTGCTCGGGCTGAAGTTTAGCTTGAAGAGCTTTCACCATAACATCAAAACTTGTCTTTTTGTCCTCGTGCAATGACAAATAAATTCGTTGTTCCCTGCCTCGAAGAGAAACAACTAGTTGTTGAGAACATTGGGTATCACTCCAGTTGTTGATCTCGGCGCATAACTTGAAATGACTGATTCATTCACTCCAAGAGCCTTCAGAGTAATTATCTGGTTTTGCTTTCGAGTTATTTGGCTGAAGCATAGCAATACTGGTCGATGTTGTTGATGGGGAATTCGTCTCACCATCCTATTTTCGCATCTCTTCGACAAGCTTGGTGAGTTTTTGAACCTCTAGTCTCAACTCGTCTTGTTCTGCCCTTGTTCACCGCTGCCACCAGTGTAACGAACGTAATTTATTACCAAAGGTAGTACAAAAATACGGAAAATATACGGAAATAAAAGTGTGCTCTTTAGTCTAGTAAAGATCTGTCTTAACAACTCTGCAGTTCGTCAGCAATTGCGTGATAACGTTAGTAGCCTGACTGTTCAAAACTATAACTGTTTTTTTTTATATATTCCACAATATCATAGAACGACTTATAAGGAGAAAAATACTCAAAACTCATAATCGAACTGAAATAGCCTTATTCTTATCGGGTGAAGTAGTAGGCTATCCATTCCAGCTCGAATACATAACCTTTTCTTTGTAATACTAATTTCTACTTTTTAGCGGCTGGAGGTCAAAAATTAGTATAAGATCGTACTACGGGGATGGATCCAAAAAAATATACTTTTTGTTCATCGTGATTCGAGTGCTTCGTTGGCCTGATTTCTTCTTTTTTTCACTGATTTGAGGTCGTGATGTCAAGAAATAGTATAAGTTTGTATTACGGAGTTTGTATTATGAACAAATTATACAGGGATCTACGAAAAATTAATTCTTCCAATAACATTAATGTCTTTGCTGATAAAACAATCAATGCTTATGAGACAAGCCCCGAATCCTATACAAAATTACTTCTAAAAAACGTTGATAAGACGTATAAAAACAGCCACAAATAAGCGTAACAGAGGACATAAATCAAGAACTAAATAGTATTAGCAACGAACACAATATTGGAAACTGAATAGACTTCATGACACACCAAATTACATTTATTACCGTAAAATATCATAAAGGAAACTCACCATTCAACCTAAAGTGTAGCCTGATAAATCTTTCTAAAAGCGGATTAGGAAAAGTCAGCAAAGTAGTAGTCGACAACATCAATGAACACATAAGATCTATGCAGAAATTAAATCAATTGAAGAATTCCTAAACAGTTATCAATTGGTTCCAAAATATCGGGAACAAAGCAAATCATACTTTTCCCTTGTTTGATATCGTCAAATTCTACCTTTCTATTACTGAAGATCTGCTTGACCGTGCCATGATATGGGCGAAATTTTTTGTACCATTTTCTGAAGAGGACATTGCCATAATTAAACATTCCCAAAAATCTCTTCTGTTTCACAACGACAAATGCTGGATCAAGAAAGACAATCATAAGATGTTTGACATCACAATGGGCAGCTTTGATGGAGCTGTGGTATGTGAATTGGTTGGGCTCTATATCTTGCACACCCTAGGTAACAAGTCTGGAAAAGATAACGTGAGCTTATACAGAGACAGCAGTTTGATGCTATTGAGGAGCTTGAGTGGTAAGGACGCTGACAAAGTCAGAAAAGATCTACATGTCATATTCCATCCATTGGGCTTAAAGAATTACCGCTGAAATAAACCACCAGATCGTGAACTTTCTCGATGTTACTTTAAACTTAAGTAATGGCAAACTCTCACCTTTCCCTAAACCGAAGAACCGCCCAATGTACGTTGATAGCCGATCAAACCATCCACCTTCAATCCTCAAACAAATTCCAATTGCCATTAACCAATGCATTTCTTCGCTTTCATCCGACCATTGATCTCTTGACGCATGGAAGCCGTTCTACAAAGATGCACTGGGATGAAGCCATTAGAACGTTTCTTTAAAATACAACACCAACACCCCCACCAGTTCATCACCCACAAAGCTTAAGCGGTAGAGAAACGTCATTTGGTACAGCCCACCGTTCAGCAAGTCTGTTAAAACCAACATCGCCCACGATTTCTTAGGTCTCCTTAACAGGCACTCTCCTTAACAAAGCCTGTTGCACAAGAACTTTAATCGCAACACCGTGAAAGTCAGTTACAGTTGTATGCCCAATATACGAAGTACCATTTTCGTTCACAAACAAAATGTACTATCCAAATCTGCAATTTTTCCGTCAACTCGTTGTTGCAACTGCAGAAAACCAGCTGAATGTCCACTTGAAGGAAATTGTTTGCCATCACACGTAGTTTATAAAGTCGTAGTAGCATGAATCAGCGACAGTGAAATCAAGAAGTACATGGAATGACTTCAAACCCCTTTAAGGACAGATTCCACAATCACAAGAAATCGTTCGAACACGCCAAATATGCCAAAGAAACCGAGCTGTCCAAGTACGTTTGGATGTTGAAGGAAAACGAGAAAGATTTCAAAACTAAATGGTCCATACTGAAGCATGTATGGCATATTCACCTGGTGTTAGGCGTTGTAACTTATGCATTAAAGAAAAACTATGCTTGATGCAAAGCAATGACCAAAATGCCCTTAATAGCCAATAAGAGATTTTTGCCAGATGACGCCAATGCGAAAAGTTTTGGGCGGGAAGATTCAAACGTGCTAGTAACAAGCTATTTGCAAGCATACAATTGACGTGACTGTTTAATTGTTACTGTTTCAATCACCTGAAGATCACCTCATTCGCGAGACGTGAAACTGGTAGTAGCGATGAATTTATTTTAAGAATAAATCAACTTCACTAAATTGCTGTGCTGAAATTATTTTGGATTGAGCACTCTTGTGTCTATCACTTCTATTCCGGCGTTACTATAATAAATATATA
>JAOBYK010140015.1:0-20694 GCA_025434845.1 Phenganax subtilis | reverse complement strand
TCGATGCGATTTTTCTCGTGTTGAACGATGTGATAGAGTGGATAACTGGCGAGTATACTTGGTCCAACAATTTTGCTCATGCACTTGCCAGTAAACCTACTCGATCACATACACTAAAAGGAGAAAAATCGCAGCAAAAATCGCCCGTGTGAACTGCATGGCCTTAAGTTCGGCGGCGGTCTATGAATTTTTAGTGTCTCAAATGCGGCGCCTATTTAAAAGTGGTGCTCATTTAGTGGTTGGAGCCCTTTAGACACATTTGTTTGTAAATAATGATTGCAAGACTGACAATAATTTAAACTATAAAACATTGTAACGGAGGAGATAACTTTTCCAAAGTTGACTTAACTTGTAATATCGTTGTTCTATATTCGCTTCTTAAGCAATTCTAAATTTGGCAAATACATCTTGCGACGCTAGTAACTACAGTAATGCAGTTTGTAACTGATTATTGATAAAACGTTTCGAAGAAGGGAAGACGATGTTTCCCAAAAAAATCCAAAACGCACATTTTAGGAAAGTTTACTCAAAGTTTTTTATGTTTTCATCGTTACTGTATATACCTACCTCCCACACACAACGCGTGTCCAACATGGAGCTTATCTCGTGAATGGACACTCTCTGTCCTTCATAAGGTCCTACCCAGGTCCCTGATGGGATGATCTCTGTTGCGCATATACCAAATCCTGCCCCAGGAATACTGGAGTAACACAAATTTAGTTGAGGTGGGATGGTTTTGATAGCGGCCAAGACTTTATTGAATTCCTCACTTGAACGGAATTCTTTCTCGACTCCTGGCTTATAACGAAGTTGTAAGATATCGACACTCTTTTCTGGGAAAAATGGAGAAGTCGTGGTCTTAGAAATTATTGTTGACTATTCATAAAGGTCATGAAAGTCGTACAAATGGATGATTTTAGCTATCAACTAAATTTTGATCTTGAATCCATCATCATAGCTTAAAAGAGCATTCTGAAATAAGTAAAATTAAAAAGCTTGGTAGCAAAATATTGTAAAATGCAGAAAATCTTGCTCTGCGAAGTTTGAAAACTATGTATATTTTTGTATTACAAGCGGAGTTTTGAACACTTTGGGCTCAAAAGTGATTATTTTGTTTACAAGCAATACAAAAATATAAATAATCTACAAACGTGGCAGGGCTATATGTCCTGCACATTACACTATTTCGTAGCCAAATCTTTCTTATTTTAGGACGCCCTTTTAAGGTGTTAAGAATGGATTTATTCTTTCTGTCGAGATAAAATCTAGTCGATAGCTAAAATCATCCATTTGAGGATATTTGGAGACTGTTATATACATGTATGGTCAGCTGAACATTCGCTAAAACTCAATCAAGTTTTCACTGAATGTAGACATTTAGACGCTGTATACCGGTAAACATATAGTTTTATCTTGAGAAAACAACAGCTTTCAAGGTATTAGATGGCGTTTAAAATTGTGGTATCCCAGGCCCACGTTGCGATAATTGTCAAGAGACAGATTTTGCGAAAACCTTTGTTACCCTCACATATTGATCCAAAAAACAGCATGCGCATTATTTATATTTTTCATCGTTTAAAGGAAGAATGCTGTCTTTTTTCCTGCTTGACCTACGTAGTAATACAGGCAGGTATTTAACGTTAGAACCTTTCTGGCTTTTTTATTATTCCAATTCAAATGAAAATCCATACACCGTTTCGTAGTAAAGATATCCGTCTACATGTCGGATGAAAACTTGAGAAAAGTCGGTTATAAAACGAAGGCTAAACAAACGTAGTCATCATTTTAATCACCCTACTTTCGTAGTTTGGAATCTTCATGGCTATAGTCTGTTGTCTTTCTCGTTCTTCTCCTGGACTTCCTTCCTCTAGCTTCACTGGCCGCACATCGTTTCTTCCATAAAGATAGAAATCCAGCTCTTTACTGGTGATTGTTCGTATAAAGCTCATGGTCTCTCGAAATCTATAGCTCCCAAGAAATCCATCGATTCCGTCTCGTCTCTGCTTGGGAAAACAAAAGCAGTCACATTAGCTATACTGAAGAAACGTTAATTCATATAACCGAATACAGTGGCATGCATGGCATAAGTTAGACCTGGTTTAGACATTGCATTTGGTCCACTGATTTATTAGGCAAAATGTCAGTAGATATTGGACACAAATAATCTATGTACCTTGTTGTTGTCGTATAAATATAGCTTGTGTGTTAGTTTTGAGTCATGTCTAGTGTACCAACCTCCCCACTCCAACTGCCGATGTAAACATCGTAATGGGATTGTCAAATTAAGAAGTGCTTTGTGTTTTAGTTTGTGGCACCTATACTTAGTATTAAAAGTTCCGAAAAGGTTAATAGGTCCTCGCACAAAGTAGAGCTAATCCTGAGCAAAAACATGTTTATATAAATATCTGTAGAATGGGCATGCACATGCGCTTATAGGAAGTTAGGCCTACGCACTATCGTTTATTATAGCCCCATGGACAAACGTAGCCAACGGTATCAAGTCAGATGTATTAAGCGAATTGTATCAAGTAACCGACTCTATTACTGTTCAACTTTTAAATACTACCTACATTTTTTCGCGAACGATTTCATTTCTGAAGACTTAGAACCAGCGTTTTTGTAGTAGCATATCGTGTGGTGGAATTCGTTTAGAGCGCCAGTTATTACAGTATATCTATATATAATCTACTGAATAACTTTAACAGAGTAATTCACACATGACAGCCCCCTATTCTATGCGTGGCTGTAAGTAAAACCCTACATAAGAGGTCACCCACCATCTAAGTTAATAGAAAAGATCTAAGACTTTGCATCAAATGGTGTAAGAAGCATTTTAAAAATTGAAATTTCGACACAGGGATGTTGTAAGCATAAAAACAGTGTGTCTCGTCCCACACCCTAGGGTGCTTGAAGACTGTATTAAAATTGCAACAAATCTTGTTGCCGAATCAATGACATCATTGTTTCTGAACTACAGGGTGTCCTAAGAAAGTGAACTTATTCGAATTCAACTTGGAACATAACAATCATAGTAGTTTGACTGCTTTTAAATCATATATGCGAAAATGCGAAAGGTCTGTACTCTTGGGTTAATTAACTGCAAATTTGAATTTGAAGTGGATTCACAACTATTTGGGAATCTTGTCTTATTTTCCAAAAGAAAGGAATCTGATAGCAATAAAACCCTAAATACGAAAGTGCTTTACCTGGTCTGTGCGGACAGCTGCAGGTGAACTGCACAATTTTTGCTCCCTCTTTGTCTCTCAGAAACTTTGATATTGTAAGCCAGCCTATAAATCAGCTTTATGTTATTCTTCTAATTGCACATAACATAAAGAAACCTAACTTAAGAGTTTTTCGTTGTGTTCGGAATCTTTTTTTTATTTGAGCATGTATATATTTCGGAAAGCAAAAAAATCTGTGCGGAGACACTGTTGGCATATTTCGTTCAGGGATCGCATGCATCAAGAACTTTTACTAAACCTTCGTAACTTATAAATGATATAAGTATGGTAGATTTTAAACCGATATTTAGAATTGTTAATAGCAATATACCACTGTACAATTACCTAGTGTTGAGCAATGTCTATAGTCGAGTTAAATCGTTGCAAAAATATTTCGTACACTTGAACAGGAACGAACGCCACAACAGCAAAATGGATAGGTAAGAGCTGAGTATAGGCTTACGTGGAAGGGCATGTGCAAAATATTTTCCCCTTTAGCAGCGACAGCAATTATTTACAAGTTTGGCCTCATGTTGCGCGGAATTTTTTTTTTATTTCACAAATAGACATTTTTCATGTGAAAACAAAAAATCGAATATCACATTTTTTACAACAAATCCGTGCTTTGGGTTTTGCTGCAACCCACAGTCTAGTTTTAAAATTTAATGTGCAACCGGCTCTTTATATTTTAAATAGTACTCTTTGAACTTGAAGGCCAATTTTTGCCCCCCTTGCCTCCCCCCCTTCCAGTACTAACATCCCTCACCTCACTTTAAATATTTGTTGACCTGCATGTGGAGTAATCTAGAAGTCTGAAAATGGGAAATGAAATCCCGCTCGACGCAACGAATATTTCATCAAACACAACTTATCGTTTATAGCAATTTTAGATTAATACAAAATATATGATGTGTAAGCTACCTCGTTTCAGTATATGAAAATGTCGTTGAAAAAGGATTGAAGTTTTTAAATGCCGTTACTATTAGGAAAATGCGAAACAATACTTCAATCGTGACATGCAAAGTCCAAGTGTTCGACGTAGATTATTACATTAAAGACGAATATATACTTAAGAAGAAAACTTACATAATATTGCTCTGTTGGTATAAATGAGGTATAGCTCTTTCAACATTAAAAGAAAATGCAAGAATATAGGCAAGGGGTAAAGTTGAATTACCATGAGAAAGCCAACAAAAACGACCCTACCGGTTTTGCCATTGCTTTAAAAGCAGAATTTTCTTTATATTTTCAAATTTACCTTTCAAGCCAGTGAGAATCCACCGAAGTATCAAAGTAGACGCATGGTACAATTGTAACTTCAGCACTTGTCAAAACTGATTCAAATACACATCGCAAATCAGCTTTAATGCATGTTCTTATTTAGGAATGTACACGACATAAGTGAACGCATGACTGCGTGGTCACTAAACCGTTTAAGTAATGAATAATTGAACCGAGACCATCTCAAAATTACCACTAATATATTGCATATGTAGCTATGCCAATGTAACTACTTTCATTTTTACCAAAGTGAACCGTATTAGTCTGAAAAGATATGTTTTAAACTTTATCGAAAATGGTGTCAAACAAAAGTTTCCTCTTTTTTAATTCCATAATAGGCTCATGGATCAATGATTCTTTTATAACATAATAAAGCATGGTTGATATATAATATGTGGACAGCACGAGAGCGAGCTGTGCATGCTGGAAAGTAATGTTTATGAAAGCACGAGCGCCTAGATGAATTTCATTTTGTATGCGATTCAGATATTTAATGAAAATACACTAATGACTTTAATCAAGTATCCAAATATCATTTCGCGTGACTGAACACTTGGCGGTGATTAGTTCAATTCCACTTGAGTTATTAATTATCAATGAATTTGAGAAAGATACAATAAAACGCTGCTTGCCAATTACACGTTTTTGACACGCACGTAAAAGTTTAAATTGTGATAAAACCTATCTTATAATTAACTGCAACAAGAATTGTTCAAAGTTTCAAATTATTACGTATTTATTTTTAAAAAGAAAGAAGTGTTCAGGATTTTTAGTTTTAAGTAATTACGAAGTCTGTTTGTTGGTGTGTCTTAACCCGTTCCGGCACCGTTGCGCTTTTTCACTAGCGTAAATCTATTGAAATTGTCTCTTTCTCAGAAATACGTTAACAAATGGACACGTCATTATTAAAAACACTGAATTCTAGACATTTCATTTTAAGTTATTTTCCAGATTACAATTTGAAGTTTTGCGTGCGTGTAGCTACGTGCGTGAAAAACGCAAAAGTTGAAAGCACCTGGAACGCAGACTTTACCACTGGTGTTTCTTGAACTTGCAATGATCTGAAGTAAGTATTGGATCCCCGAGAAAAGCAACCCAATTTTAACAGGTATTGTTGAAAGGTAGTTATTTTCCATCTGGGGAAATTTTTCCATCAAAACGTTATTTATTTTTGCCTTTTATCTAATTTGTTTCATTTGATTGCCCCAAAAAACACAACAAAATTTTTGCTCCATGGAGTGATGTTACCAGGCAATTTCATATCGTAAAGTTTATGTATCACAAACTGGTAGCTAAGTTAAGGTTACATTGTTCGATTGAAATATTTTGCCCAGTGGAAAATAGCCGTTGGTAAGAACGACTTTGTAATTAAACATCCAAAATAACCTTAAGTATTCAGTTGCATTACTGTGATAAACGTTCACGGAAAATATTTGAGAAAGCGAATGAATTTCTTGAAAGTGCTTTCGTTTCAAACGTCGCCAAACACACTTAATGTCACGAAATATACATCGTGAAATAAGCAGCTCTACTTTAATATCCGTCCACACAAGGCTTGTCTTTACTCTTGGATTTAGTGGGTTTTTTCGTTGATTGAAACATTTCGACCAGCAGCAAATTCGAATATTTGAAAATTTCGCAAAATTATCATAGACCTTATGCTAGCGCGTGTTTTAATATAATACTTCGAGTCTGCGATAGTTTGAGTGAGCTGAGGCCTAAGTCAAACGTCGCTCTTCTCTTGTGTCAAACCTAAAGCAAATGACCTAATGTCCTTGTCTGAGCTCATTTTTGCATTAGGTTCGGTGCATGAAAAGAGCGACGTTTGACCAACAATCCTGGCCAAAATTAAGGAAACACTTTTAACAAAAATGTAATTCTTTATGTTAATCGGCAAAAGCATATGAATACCCCCCGCCACAGCCCCCAAACAACGTTGGGTTTGATGCTTTTCGCAACAAAAGATTGGAACCAACATTGCACCGGGGGAAGGAGGGGGGGGGGCAACTGTGCCAAAAGCAGAAGGTGGGCTTAATTCATGTGATTCGCGTTAATAAATCATAGTAATAAAGTCGTGTATTTGTGCGGCTGTTCCCATTATTTTTGGCCAGGATTGAAGATCTTATATTAATATGCAGCGCACAGGCTCGTCGCTGGACGTTGCCATATTTCCACCAATTTTTCATTAATTTTTCTGTCGAGACAAGCGAAAACGATTCCAGTGCGCGTGGACGAACATTTTTTAAAGAAGGACAAAAAACCTCCGTTTTAAAATTTTAAGTATTCCGGATAATTGTGGACGGTACCTAAATGTTTCAAAATTTTGCTTGTAGTTTCAGATATTCAAGGCTGAATTTTAAACATAGTTTAAAGGTCCTTTTTAAAGTCAGTGAGTCAGCCCAAAGTGTCCATATCGTGCGGTATTATATATAGATTTAGTTTAGATGAGCGAATGCTAGGTACGTGTCTGTATTAAAGAGTTGCCTGCGTCGGAGAGGTGTTCGCTTAGAAGCGATGTATGGATTAGAGAGGAATCTACATAGAAGTGGTGTCCTCACTAGATAGGTGTCCGTATCAGAGAGTTGTTTAGATTGGAGAATTGTTCGTAGTAGAGAGGTGTACAAAGTAAAACTGCGTTCGTATTAGAGATGCTTCGATTAGAATGATGTCCATTACCGTATATCGCTAATGCAATTAAAATTACCCTTGCACAATCCCTAAACCTTAAGGCTGCATTCCAGTTACGTGTTTTTGACACGTAAGTACACGCATGTAAAAGTTCAAACTGTAACAAAACTTATCTTTCAATCAACAACGAGAAGTATTGTTTGGAATTTAAAGGAGTTAAAAGTTTTACGCGCGTATACGTGCTTGTTAAAAACGCGTAACTGGAATGCAGCCTTTAAACTCTGAGCGTGCAAGGCATGATGGGTCATTGCTTACTTGGACTGATGAATTCAGAAATTTTGGTTGACAAGAATACTTAAGGTATGCGAAAGATTTATGATGGTAAATGTGCTTGCTTAAAAGGCAATCTCATGATTTTAAGGACTAGAATAAGCAATAAGCCATGCTGGCTCAGAGTTAAACGTTCAAGGTTTCAGAAGGGCAGCCTTAATTGAAACAGCTGTTTTACATTCTTTACAGCCTGAAATCGCAGCTTAGAAATTATGGAGCCAATATCTAATCGGATAAATAGTTGTTAAGAGAAACGCATGACTGGTTTAGACGTGGGAGTTCATTTTTTTGCCCATTGATAAGCAGTGGTGTATGACGACAAATCATTAGAGAAAATAATGTACAAAGTTTTGAAACTCTGCCAATTTCTTGAGCTGCATTGCAAACACCCTAGTCTGTTGAATGTTTTTTCTTTACGTTTCAATTGGACTGAATGTTACATATTAACAATTCATGATTATCGATATCATTAAACAGTATCTGTGCCTTGTGCGATTACCACCGTATTTACTCGTTCAAACATCGCTGCGTTCTGTAATGTTTCAAATTTGGCACTTATTCGAGGGCAGTGCTTATTATACATATTTGTTTCTAAATGATATATAGCAAGAGCTATATATCAAGCTTTAAATAATTCTGATAGAAGAGAAAAATTTCCGAAATTGAGTTAACTTGTAGTGCAGTATCGTTTTTTTAGATTCGCTTTAATTAGTGAGGGTGACACTAAACGAGTAAGTGCGGTAATTGAAACTCTACTAATCCAGTAAAGACTTGGCACTCTCTCGACTTCACCCTCGTTGTGATATGAGCGACTGCACCGTTTTATTATACCTTGTTCAGTCGCTGTTTCTTACCATAAGTCTTTTCAATTGATAATAGAAGGGAGGAATAGCTTCAAATATTTTTACGCTTCTGTTTTGTGGCGCTTTTACAACAGAGCAGCTATGATATGCCTTTACAGTGATCTGGAGTTCAAATTCTAAACACAATATTGGGTAAAACTCTTTTATTTTGGCTATAATTTATGTTTGTATTACCAAACGAGTCGTTGCTGCTGGTTTTCAAAGTTTCAATAAATTTATTCATAGTAATTTTATTTACGAATACTAGTTGTCGCCACACCTATAAGTACAAAGAGACAGCAAGCCTTTTTCAAATTATGCGAACTCCTGCAGTGGTTGTACGAGTTTGAAAGGGTACTTTCCATTGTGATTCCTTGTACAAACATCACTTTATCTTTCAATCTTGTTGAGATGTTGAGAAGCCTCGTACTGGCTAGTTTGATAAATCTGATGCGACATTTAGCAGGAAACTGATGTTCTCAACTTTTTATCATGCGTGTAGCAACACAATCGAAATTCCACAGAGCCAATTTGTTCTATACCCTTGCTTGGTTATAAAATCTTTATTAATTCCTACCCATTTCAATGTTCCTACCAGGCATCCACTGTAATGTCTTAAAAGCTTCAAATGAATAGTAAATGACTGTAAATCTGGACCATAAATGGTTGGCGTTATTCTAGTCTTTTAAATTATTACTTGCACGACCGCTCAGTAGTCTTTAGTAGCCCTGTTTCCACTGTCAAAGTTTCTGTGATCAAAGTGGGAATTTCGGATCGGTAAATTCTAAGTTTTGAAGGATTTGCTAAAATGATTGAAGAGATCTAATACAGCGCTCAACACTGAACTACTTCACTCTGCTATTTCTTCCAAATTTTTCAGAACGTAGAATTTCCCTGTGAAAAATTCCGACTTTGATCACAGATACTTTGATAGTGTAAACTGCCTTCAGAGCATTGCATGGAATGCACGAAAGAAGTAACACATCATAAAGTCAAACACAATCAAAGCTTGCCTGTACCCCATACTGCATCTCATTCATCTCATTGCTATGAAAAAAAAAATTTAAGTTTTCCCGTTTAATTGACGTGGCAATGCATTTAAGGAATTTGCTCAGTGTTCCGACTCATTTGTGCACAATTCATTTAGGTGGCGTGATTCTTTTGAAAAGGACGTAGAGAAGGAGGAAAGGTAGAGAAGGACTCTGCTCCTCCAATGAGCAAAAAACTGTCCTTCGGAAAAGATTAAATCCGGTGAGAAGTTGAAAGGGATTGTGTGAACAATACTGAACTTAAGCAAGCAACGTTTTCCACAACAGGAACGGCATGAGAAACGTCAAAGGACTGGGTCAAGAACGGTGATTGGTGGAAAACGTCAAGTATACTTCCGGTCGACGTCCGTGTTGTCGAAAACGTAAGCTCACTAATTATGACTAGCCAGCGCCACTCCTCCAAAGAGCTCAACCTGGCCATAACCAATCTCTTCCAATTACTTAAGATGGTTACAATAGGCCCTCAGCCAAGTCTTTGTATGTTGTGTGTGTAAAGATTTAAATAAATTTAAGAAAGTTGCACCTAATACCAGAGCATGTTCTATCGATTATAAGCCCCCGCAAAGACGAGCATATTTTCATTGACCAGTGTTATTGTTTTCAGTGTAAAATGAAAATTGATAGCTTTTTGCTTGACCAGGAGCTGTGTTCAAAAACTGTAATCATGCCAGCTTTTCAGCGGCGAAACTCGCCTTTCCTTTCCGTCAGGGAAAAACTATTGGTCGCACGTTCGAGCAAGTTAACTTGTCGAGAAATTTGCCTAGGCGAACTGGCTCATCCGCAAAGGGTTGCACTTTCATTTCAGACTGTTTTAGATTGGCTGCTTGTTTTGCTGTATAGGTAATGACGAATGACCGTGAACCGAAAATGCTGTTTCAAAGAGAATAGAATAATGGTGTATATGTTGCATGCTAAAGGTATATAAAGTGGAATTATGAAGTTTATTGTATGTCTGTCTGGGCAAGTTGAACGCGAAGGTACAGCAGTTGATTCCTGTTGTTTCACAAAAGTCGCATGATTGGCGCCATTCTTTATTATATTGCCGGTATAAACCCCCCTATCTGAAGAAGGTGAGAATGATATGAGGCACTACTTCACTAGCGAGAAAAATTTATTGCGTTTCTCATCGTTCGAACCATGAGACGTTTCAGAGAGACGGTAATCGTACCATCTTTCTGACAGTCGTATGGTTCATTATTTTTGCGAGCTACTGAGTACATGACATTGCTAAGGTGTATTATGAAGTTGTTTGCATGTCAACGTAAGCTGAAAGCGAAGGAGCTCCAATCGATTTCTGTTGTTACGCTCTTTTCATTTATGAATAAAGTGGCGCGATTGGTGCAATTCTAAACATCACTAACTGAATAGGATGGAAATGGTGTAAGGTACTTTGTACTTTACGAGCGAAGTCAAGAATTTACTGTTTTTCTCATCATTCTAACCACTAGACTTTTTAGAAATACAGTAATCGCACCATCTTTTTGAAAATTCGTATGGTTCATAATTTTTACGGACTACAGAGTACATAACATATTATTTAACAACACAAAATTTTAGTATAAAGGAACAGATTTAAAAATCAGTCATTTTGTAAAGCATTGACTGTTCCTATAGAAAGTCAAATATTTTTTGCGTCATATGCCTTATTATCTAAATACCACAAACACATATCTGTGTAACCGCTGAAAATATCGAAATGGTGAATCACTTTCCTAGCTCAATATATTTACAGCAGCTGTAAGAAATGTTATAAATATAGTGTAGAATAGTTTATTGCTCGAAAGAAAATTATTCACCGGCAATATCAACGACATACCTTGTGTTTTTTGAAGCGAGAAGCATAGACTTGCTTTCCCTGTCTAGCTTCATCTTCCGTAGGGAACGAAGAAAATCTAGTCAACATGTTCATCTTAAAACGAAAAATTGCTTTCGCTCTTTCCTATTCTTTTTGTCTTTATAAGCAAAATTTTCTCAGCTTGTTTTTTTAATCATGTGTCTTTCAAGGGCACTTGTTTATTAATACTCCGTTTGACAGTAATGGCATATTGTTTTCTTGGATGCTTCCACACTCCATTGACTGCATTAATTAGCTTCATTACACGCCCTTGCCAATTTGTGCTATGGGCATGAATCCTGCTTCAACTTTTCGCTCTAAATGATGTAGCGATTGTTTGTACCAAATCTAGAATCATTGCATAATAGTGTAACTCATATCTAATCGGTCTGAGGTGATAGAAATTGACAAAATTTCATTGAAATTTTGTTACTTCTGAGTCAGGTTCGCTTCACTGCCCGCACTCTTGCTATTTCTGTTATTCGCTAGAAACCTACTTCAGCTTATAGCTTTTTATTATATTACTACATAGCATTTGTTAGGGCTGAAACTTTTATCATTTATAGTGTAACATGTATGTTTGTTTAAGGTGACACTTCGTGCGCATATATCATTTGTAACAGTTGGTCCAACTCCAACACAAAATCCTTCCTATTCTGCAAGGACCAATTGCAGATTTTTTTGTTATTCGTGTCGTAAAATCCAGTATTAAACATGTTTGATAATCGGATTTTACGACAAGAATGTCAAAAAGCCCTAACTGGTCCCCGCAGACTAGCATTATGTGTAGATTTCAATTGTCACAAATGATTTGTATGCGTGCTAAGTGCACCAGTGTGCGCTAGGGACTATTATAAGTGTGATATTGTAACGCGTATTTCGGTTTGAGGTTGACTTCAGGTTCCGGTGGCAATGGTAGTAAATTTCGTCTCACTGCGCACGAACATGCGCCTTTCTACTTTTGTGTCATGCACCTGAAACCTTTGTCGCCTTCAAACGCCTAACGTCGGTACTCTCGAATTATTAGACATTTTTGACGTGTACAATCTTACCCAACTGATGATGAAGCCGACAAGAGTGGCTAATTAACAGGGCCAGCGGAGAATATAAAAAAGTGGGGGGAGGAACCACTTCATAAATATAACTCGCCGGAAAATTTTGGATTTTCAATGACTCCTCAACACTATTTCCTGACTTTTGAGGGAAACTTTAATAAAATATTATAAGAACATTGTCATAGAAAATAAAAATTAAAACCTTTCCAAATACATCATGCGTACAAACTCGAGTCGCTAAAGAAGGCAACAGCCGTTCTCGATTGAAAACAGGAACATGAAGTTGCAGAGATTGCCATCCTTGATTTCAACGGCGAACTGCTGACAAGCTGTGGTTGTTTTGCAAAGTGACAAGGTTGCCTCATAATTTAATCTCAGGCCCAACTGTTCGCCAGTTATATTAGTGACCCTTTTTTGTCTCCGAAAAAGTGCGAGGGAGTGGGGGAACTATAGCCCTCTCAGCGTCTTCGCAACGCTGTTAATATTTCGCAATATAAATTTACTTGATATTGTATGTCAGACAACCCTGATAAGATAACGACAGTTTCAGGTGTCCACTCACTTGGTATTAATGACAGCTCAAATCACATCACTGAGTAAGTTAAGTGCACTTTATTTGGAATTTTCGGTATCAATTTTGGCAGTATAGTTTGACTCAATATGACTCAAGTGTAGCATTTGTTGATACCAAAACTATTTTCAGTGATATTTTATTATGTTTCTTGGTTTGGGGTGATATCATGATAAAAATTAACTGAGTATAAGAAATTTTATTGGCAGATTCCAATGGTATAGGGAGTAATTTCGCTTCATTGCTCACGCTCAAGAAGCACAGAAATTATGTGCGTGCAAGCAAGTTGCATCATAACTGACAGTTAATTAAGATTGCTTGGTCAATAAAAAGAGGTAAACATAACTAGGTTTTTAAAAACAATTTTTGTTTAGCCCTGGATGTCGTTGCCTTTGCGTTTAGAAATATTCAAAACTTAAACAAAATATCTGAGGTTAAAGAAATGTTTAAACGTTAGCTTCTAAATTAGCTGGGAATTTAAAATTATGTCAAACCAAAGTGGTTTTCACGCTAACTTATCAGTTTGTGGGACATAAGTTGATAACTAGTGAAAAACTTTTCACACAAATGGGTAGATGCATATATTGTATAATTCCATTGGTTGAGAGCATTTTTCACATGGAACAAAGTCTTCAATTAGTGCATGTAATGGACCAATTTGTCAATTAATTTAAGATCTAGTTTCCTTCAAAATGTGTCACGACGGTTATATCATTTGTACAGTATAGAAATACACAAGAACGCTGAAATTTTCTCGGCAGTCAGTATAAAGTTCTAGAAACGTGAATTGTGAAAGTTTGATTTTATCATATCATTACTATTCGTGCGTCAGAATAAATATGTAATAGTTCAAAACCAAAATAATCAATAATCATAATCATTATTATACATTCAACGCTCATGTTCGTTCTGACTGGCGAACAAGCTCCGGACAGGATGATTCTCGACGCCGCTGGCCATTCCGGCTTCTCAACCTCAACGTGTATGTGACATCGGTGAACTGTACATAATCTGGAACGCTAACTCCATAAGAAAGTGTCTATAATTGGATGAAGCCAGTCGGATCACTAGCATTTTGTCATCTCCCCCCGGAAACGACCACATATTTTTGTCTTGACTATCTCTGTATACATCATAAAAACACTATTTTGTCTTTGGCTAATGGTCCAATTTTTGTGAAACTTCGTAAATAAATGTATTTAACACAGAACTATCCTATGTTGGAGGTTTAAACATTTAAGTGTATCTCAAACTTTCAAAACCGCAGAAATTACGGCAAAAATCGCGCGGACGTTTTGTAGTTTTCGTGTTTGCTTCAACTTTTTTCGATAACAGTACACTTTTTGTAAAATTTTATTGCATATAATATAAATTTAACTGTCACTCTTTAAGTTTACATGCATTTTACAAAACTAATGCAAGACTTAAGTTCCAAACTTTCTGGATACAAAAATGCTATTTTTTTCAAAAAAATTTTGAAACGGACTGCCGGGACTGGGTCTACCTGCAAAGTGAGCACAAAATTGGCTTCAATTTCCACCCCTGACTTAGGGTTCCAGATATATTTGCATTTCACTGCGTAACATGCGTTTTTGAGTTGAAGCAGCCTACTGGCAAACTAAATGAATATTTAGTTTCAATTTAACCAGCAGCATAAGACTGAAGGTCAGCCAAAAAAAATACTGGGGGCACTCCACACTTTATCATGACTCTGTCCAATTACACAACACCAGCGTGACTTGCTGGCTTGTATCAATATGCGCAGGAAAATTTACGACGAAAGTGTTAAAAAAATAAATGGCTTGCAGCAATTTTCCTTTGCCGGACAAAATAAAAGTACTATAGGTTCGTTGCATTTATCCTTTATTTTTTTTTCACAAGTGTTATATGCTAGAATTTATTTTGAATTAGAGACAAATTACGTTTGAAAGTTTTGTTTGGGAATGCCATCTACCAACTTTTATACACCATACATCGATTTAGCCGCTAAATCTTAGCCTTTCTCACGCAATGCGACGAGGTCTTAAAATCCACCATTTTTGGGCGACAAAATCATTGTTTTTGATCGTCATTTTTTATAAAAAGAAAAACTACAGAATTTTATGCTTGTTAACAATTATTTGAAACTTGCTACCTTCATATTTGTTAAAAGTTTGGAGAAATTTACATTTTTTATCTCGTATTTTTTCAACGAAATTTCAAATTTCATTGCAAAAGGCAAATGAGTTCTTTTGCTTTCCAATGACACCTTTTTATTTCATGGCAACAAGAAATTATCACATACTCATTGAATAAATATTTCCAGTCTAAATTACATTCTTCTGACGTTTAGTACTGAAATTCCATTGAATATGCAAAGTTCATCAATCGAAAACAACTAACTGGAGTTGGGGAGTTCTCGCGCTTCCCAAAAGCAACAATGGTCCACAGCAAGTTTCTCGTTTTTTAAAGCAGTTTTGAATATGAATGGTCCCAAATTCATATTAGCCATTTTAATGTTGCTATTCCCAGTGCTTGAAGAACGTGGTTTCGACCAGCAATTGGGGCTTCGGGGGCGCAGTCGCTAGGATATGTGCCTTTCACCACTGAGGTTGTGGTTTCCTTTCTCAATGCAGACTTTACTTTCTCATGTTAAAAGAGTCTGTCAACTAGCTCCGGTTTCCTCCTACAGGGGAAGTTAACAGGGTGGGCTAAGATACATAGTTGGGAAACTAATAAATTGATTGTTGTAAACATAGACAGTTTAAGGTAATACATATTCATAGACAGAATGGCACTAGAAAACCATTGTAAATAGTTACGTAATTCAGCTTATACGCTGCGAAGTTACTATATATAGACCAACCAACTATAATTCTATGTAAAAATCCGTCTAAAAGTTGATGAATGTTTCATGATAGCTTGCGGAATTTTGATTTCGTTTCTTCTGAGACACCTTGCACAAAAAACCTCCGCTGACTTCCATCAAAATCTGTTCAATATCTCGTGAGATGTTTTGCTTTTAGATAAACGCAAACAGAGTTAAAACAATAAAAATAATGGGAAGTTGTTAACAAGTTCCGTAGTTCGAAAGGTGGAACTTGTATTGACGAGATCTGGGGACAAAACTTTATACAGTCACGTGAGCCCATCGAGTTGGCTATCCTCTTACCCAAAGGTTGCCAACCAGTCCAAATAATCCATAAATAAACGTGGCTGCTGTGCCTTTTTTGATAAAAAGTGATGTAGACTTTTTAAAGTCTCTCTTCACTACTTCAAGAATAGCTTATACAGTACATCGGCCAGTAAAAAAGATAAATCATGAAGAAAACATATTGTAATCACAAACAGATTTATACCAATTTTAATATTACATTATTTGCAATAAATATTATATTATAATAGTATACAACAATCATATATCTGCGTAAAATCCTGAGTGTCTGCTATTGAGAATGAAGTATGTCTATCAAATTTGTGAAGGTCCTGTTAAAGGCTTTATTCACAAGTTGTCATTAGCTTCATAATCTTTAGTTTTAATACTCAGTGCAGTTATTTATTCTTTGACAATTCAGCCATCACTGCTTCTTTTGGAGTTGCTGCATCTTGGCGTGTTTCTTCATTCATTGACACTGTGTCATTCTGCATTAAAGAACAAATTTGGTAATCTGATTATGATGCAAAAGCCTTAGAACTATCTACCATGACAACAAAAACATTACACTGATTACAAGTTGAGATGCCGTCAATACTGTTCGCTTTTAGAAATGTGGTAAAAATTAAGGTACTTAGCATTCTCTACCACTGGCTATCCAAAAAGCTAAATAGTTAGTACATACCTTTACCAATGCTCTATCATCATTCAAAGTTGCCTTTTCAGATATGGGTTTCTTGCCTGACCACACATCAACTAAGGGCTGTAAAAACTTGTGCCAAATAAACAGTGCGATTGGCACAAGTATACACGTTATTCATACCATATTTCTTGCTAAGAAAATATTGAAAATCACGCTTTTATTCGGCTGGAAAACAATAAATTTTTCAATATTTATATGACTATATAAAATAAATAAAGAAAAGAAACAATAAATATGGCCGGCTGCGACACTGCAATAATTTACGGGCTCTGATTGGTCTATTTTGCGAAGAATATAACCAATCAAGAAGCTTTTTTTAAGAATATCGTCAAAACAAAATGGAAGTCGTTTTGGTACGAGTTATGCAGTTTTTCGCTTCTAATATTCCGTCTAGTAGGTACTAAATTAACTGGAGAACAGTGGTGGGCATTCTGACACATTTTCTTCTGTTATTTTGCAGAAGCGTTTGCAAGGACAAGCTGAAAGTGAGACAAACATACAAGATACTTTTCATCTTTTGAAAGTGTATGTCAACAATATCGTTCAGAATCCGGCCAATGCGAAGTACAGGAAGATAAGAAAGAGTGAGATAATTTCTTGGTTGTATGTATTGTAATGTAGTGTGGACTCTTTGCAATATTTAATCTGCTGTAGCTTGTGATATAAAAAGCAACTATGTTTTTCTCAATCGTCATGATTCCATCATTTCCACGCTTTTTAACCGATTTTCATAGGTAATCCAAAATTTCATTCAATTGTTTGGAGTAACGAGGATGCGAGATCGTTTTTACTTTTGGCAGGATTTGAAGAGGTTAATCTACAAATTAAATATCGCATAACAGTGATAAAGCAATTTCTTAGAGAGGTGGTAGGCTACCAACTTTACACACTGTGAATATGGGACGAATGCATTATGCAGTTTAGTGGACACCTTACGACGCTGACCATCCAAAAAACATAATACTAGATTGCAAACGTTGAGCCTGTAATCCCACTTTGCGCTAGCCTGGTGTCTGCTAAACTGCATTCTAGCCATGGATACTTTGTAAATGTTTGTCCCTTCAAATACAAAAAATTAAAAATATCTATGCTTCGAGTGAAATGTCCTATTTGTTTTACCATATACATGCACTAAATACCTGGCTCTCGTATGATTCTTTCTGTGGTAAAACGTATGTTCGAATGGCACCAATGAATGTGACCAATGTTTCCATTTCTTTGGGCTCAGTCAGTATGCCATTGGTATGCCATATTGTATATACCTAAAAAGTATCCTTTTATGTGAATAGTCTGGTGAGTTTTTGGTGTTACCTGAAGGGATACAGCTGGATGAAGCCAAACTTATTTTGGATAATGTAACCGAAAATACACGATTAAACGAGGATAGGAAAACAAAATCTACCAGCAATGTCTTGCAACTAAGAGGATCCACAGGTACAGCACATTCTTATATTAAAAACTGGTGAGTTGCAGTGAACAATACATCATAAAACAGCAAATGGTGATCAGATTCAGAAATTCTCTTATTCCCTAGCTATAATCAAATCAAATTTCAATGAACTCTTGCTTACTTAAGGTGGCTCCCCAGAGTTTTATTTCCGGGGGATTTTAATCATATAAACAAGTAAATTTTAATGCCGAAATAATATTTTGGTCTCGAATCTAACGTTGGGTATCTTACATTTCTAGTATCATATATTTTTGAAGCAATGTGAAATGCAATTCTAATTTTATATTACTATAGATTCCAGTATGTTCGATGAGACTGTGAAAGCAGACATGACGCTTTTATCCTACATGAAAGAAATGGGTAAATAAGGCATTATAAGCTGTCTTGTGCAGCAAAATTTCCTCAAAATGTTGTCTTACCTCGTTTTTTGATATTTAAATGTTTTTCATTGTCAAAGGATTTGATGTGGCTGTAGCAGAAAAAGCTCTCATGATAACCAAGAACCAAGGGGTGCAACCTGCAATGGACTGGTATGCCCTAATATGCCTTGCTTTTTTTAATTTACTTTAATACGCTTGCATGGGGAAAGAAAAGATTTGATATGCAATTTACAGTGATGCAACTTGGCATCTCATATGGATAATTTTTTTGTACAATGTATTGTTTTGAACAGAGTCTCTTGACGTGTCTTGACATTATTCGTTCGACTTTCTAATCGATTTATTGCATCTATTCTTACAGAAAGTTCTCATCTGTCATCTAACGTATTTTATTGTTTTACTGGTGCTTGCGTACATGTACAAACTACAACAAATTGCGCAACTTTTATTAACTTTCAATGCAGAAATTTTTACCTACTTCTAAATAAAATTATCTGTTTTCCTGTTTCATAAGCTGAACACACTCTATGCAATTTCTGTCGGCCAACTCTGTCTGATATTTGCGGTATAACTAGGCCACAACAATGAATCATAATACTTTTATTATGTCCGACTACTTTCAACTATTGCTGGCATCAAACGAGAACAAGAGCGCATTAGAATTGGTAGTCGCACCACTCTGGTTACCAAGATAAAAAAGATTGTTGCTAAAGTTGAAACATCTTCAGAACACTCTTGAATCCTCCATTTTGGTCATCTTGAACAAAATTTGGCTGACTAGTTTTGTCAACTTTCATCTTTGTTTGACTGGGGCTTGGGAATAATCTCTAAAAACGGCAGCAAAAGTGCCAGGATTTTGTTAAAGTTAGTTCTATAAATTCGAATCGGTCGACTAAAATAGGTCTCGTGTTGCCTGACTTTCGTGTAGAAACACTGGACGCATAAACTTTACTGGAATAAAGAACTTTATGCTTCCTTACAAACGTGCTATTTGCGTCTTGATGTAGTGCATTAATGTAAAGAACATTTCATCATATTTCATGATTTCGTTAGGATCAACAGCAATCCCGCTAAAGTTAATGAAATTCAAATGGAAAAATTTCGCAAGCAAAGTACATCTTGCAGTGAAGAAGAAAAGATCATTGATAGCCATCATTCACAACCAGTGGCTCATCCCGCACTAGCCACAACTTCTCAAGTACGTGATAATGTCATAGTTTATTATGTAGCTACAGTAGTTAAATCGCTTCTATTTCACTTTTTTTTTGCTTATCCATTAAAAACGACGTGAAGAATTTGCTACACAGTAGAACTCCGTCGTACGATCACCCCGTTAATAGAGAGCTTCAGATTTGACTTCCAATACCAATACGCCTACCATTTGCCAAGACCAACCAATGAGATGCGTCTTATCCAATTGATTAACCAATCAAATATGAGTTTAGGTAGCAAAGGTAGTGGTAGCCGTAGCGAAAGTCAGATCTGAATCTCTCTAAACGTCAACCCCGTCAATGTAAGCACTTTACTACGTCCAAAGTAGCTCGAGCTCAGTCTTTTTCCTACGACTTGAAATTCCGTTAATACGAACACGCTTCACTGTCATTGCTTATTGTGCACTTTAATATGATGCAGCTACTTTATGTAGCTATTCGTTAGTGGAACTAACGCCATATTTTTTTTGGTTCATACAGGTTGGTCCAGTTTCGCGATATCAAACGACGATTGATGAAAGGCATCGATTTCAAGAAAAACTCAGGCTGGAAGCAATTGAAGCGGCGAGGTAGTGTACTGATGACAATTATTTTGGCATTGCATATTTGCTATAACATGTTGATAATCGTTCATTCAGACACACAGTGGCATAATTATGATGCACAACTTTGCACAAACATCAGCAAATACGTGGAAGAAATGTTTGCGCTGTTTCTTCAAAGTATATGAATGATTGTAGTGTTTCACATCATGTTGACTACAAATTGCAGTCGTCCAGATGTCCCTTGTGGAACTCAGCTGTGGTAGAAGAAATATTTTGCATCTTTGGTCGATGTTGAAGATCCTATAGGCCCGTTTACACTGGCGATTTTTGCGGTGATTTTTCTTCTCTTAACCGTAAGTGATCGAGTAGATTGGCTGGCGAGTAAATTAACAAAATTGTTGCACCAGGTATATTGGCCAGTTATCCACTCCTTCACATCGTTCAACATGAGAAATATC
>JAOBYK010138904.1:0-20694 GCA_025434845.1 Phenganax subtilis | reverse complement strand
ATCTGGTTCAAAACTTCATTTATAATACGCTTTTTCATAAGTCTTTTTTTGGCTTGACTTTTCAAATTTTCCTTGTTAGCCGTACACACGAGCAAGTTTTCTTGTTCAAAAGCTAGCATGACTAGCTTTTGAACAAGGATCCTTGTCAAGGAAAATTTGTCGATTTCTTGTAATACACACGAGCAAATAAAACTTGTCAAGGAAAACTTGTCAAGGAAATATTGCTCGTCTGTACGGGGCTTTAGCCATGCCTGTAAAGGCCATCTTTATACTCAATGGACTCCTATTTGCGTATGTCCATCTTTATACTCAATGGACTCCTATTTGTGTCGAAATGAGTCCATCTATATACTCAATGGACCCCTACTTTTCATTTTTGTGTCGAAAAATGTGTCATATTTCCGTAGTAACCATTTATCAGTGCATGATGCAATAAAACTCGCCGTGATTCGCAAAAAGAAGAAAAAACCGCCATAAAAAGTCCGCCATGAAAGAGCTATTACGGAAATATGAAACATGGTCATAAACTCATTTTTTTGTACTGATATGAATTTCCCCTAAACTTATATTGGTCAAGCGAATGCTGGAGCCGCACATGATCTAAAACCACATACGAAATATCAACAAACACTCAAATATAACAAAAATTTCTTCCATGCACCCATTGCCGAATATTGGCAAATTAGTAAAATTTTATCTGATATTGCCAAATTAAGATCATTTTACTCTAACAATTGTCAAATTAGAAACATTTTACTCAGATATTGCCAAATTAGAGCAATCCTAATGGAGAAAGTCAACATGATTTTCACTTGTCAAATAAAAACAAGATGAGCTAAAAAGACATAAATAACACTTCATAATAATACCTTTCCTCCGGGCTCCAGCTTTAGAATCCAACGAAATGCTTTGTACGAGCCTCTTTTCCCCTTCCTATGACATTTGAAATAAGACTTTAGTATAAATTGTTTCCAAACAAAAATTTTTCCATACAAGTACAAAAAATTCCAGCAAACTTTCCCCGTTGTAATTATTTAAAAAATTGCAAGCATTAAACGTCATATTCGCCATAAAAAATGTTCAAAAATTCGCCATGAAAAGAAATTGCTTCATGCTCGCCTTTTGATGGACAAATTATTACTGAAACGTCAAAAAGTAGACTAAAATTAAACGTTCGTCGGTTCAAGGATCTACAACAACTGGCGTCATACAAGAAAGCGACGAGGAATCTCCGTAGTTGTATCTCTGCTTTATTGCACAAATTTGAACGAAATTTCGATTAATAAACATTCCCCAAACATAAAAGGCACCATGTTTTGGGTTAATGTGTGATTAGCAGCCTTAAACACATCGGAAAAAAAACGAAAACTTCTCCAAACTGGTTGGTTGGTTCGTAAATTATTGTGTAGCTTTCGACACCATTTTGTCACTTGAAATGGTTAAAATTTGGACAAAAAATGCACAATGACATACGTGTGTACCTTCAGTGTCGTTGTAGCAGCTGTTTCATGTTTTTGTCTTTTATTTTAGGTGTAATTATCGAGTTTTTCGGCGCTTCAATGTTGTTTTGAATGGTTTTGAAAGTGCGCGTTCAAAATTTTCAATTCAGAAGAAAAGTTTTCCCGCCTCAAAATTCTCGTCTCTGATTGGCTACTGTAATTACGTGGTTGCCAAATTGATATATGTGGATAATGCATGGAAAATGTGTGCCACATACCCAATGTGTACCCAAATGTACCAATATGCTCTATACGCTTGGGTGTCCTAATGATCGTCCAGTTATAAACGAAGGTCATCAATTCGCTCATGTTTTGAAGTTTTTTGGGCTCGTTCTTTGCCTCCGTTCGCGTTCGCTAAAAATTTGCCTTAAAATACCACAAAACCAGCCATAAATTTGAAAAAAGAGTCTTCATACAACGTAAACGAATTTTTCATTAAACACACTCGAAAAGTTTGCCATATAACGTTTCATATCCGCCATTTGATCACAACAGACACAATTAAAAGTTCGCCATGAAATGGTATTGACGTACAGCTCGCTGTACTGTATCATTTGGCCGCTTTTGAAATCTAAAAATGTACAAAACATCCCAGAAGAAACACAAAAATGCACTGTGGCTAAAACATCTTTTATCTAAACGAACATTTTCGTGACTTAACGCGTTTATTTCAAAGGAAAACGACAAAGAAGAAGGACATACTCAAGTTCTAATTGTTCAATTTCCCTTGTAAACGATCCCATCATGGACTATATTTTGCTCTACACGCTCTAATTTCTACCATATTTCTTTGCAATACATCTCCCAGAGATTATGAACGGAGCAGTAATGGTAAAATAGCAATAGTTAGGGTTACAGTTTATTCAAAATCTCCAAAGCAAACGTTAACTCGCGAGAAAGTGCGCCCTGTATGAAAGTTTATTATTTTTGAGACCTCATCATCGCCGCTAAATACTGGAAAATTTCGACAAAAATGCTCAAATATAACAAAATTGTACCTGTAATTCTTGTTATGAGGCTTCTTTTCTTGCTGCTCGACAATTTTCCGTGTGTATTTTACTTTTTAGCAAGTTTCTCTCTTCAAGGTGCTTTCAAAATGGCCGGTTGAAAATTTTGACATTGTGCGGCCAAAGTTTTCCCGCTTCAAAACTCTTGTCTCTGATAGGCTGCTGTCGGTACGTCATTCCTGACTTGATGTGTGTGAATGATGCGTGGATAATGTTACCAAATACCCAATATGTACACATATGTACCTATATACTGGTCTAGCTATAAACAAAGATCATCGACTTGCCCATATTTGCTATTTATTGGGCTTTTTCTTTGCCTTCGTTTACAAAAATTTTCCTCAAAAATGCCGTAAAACCCGCTATGAATTTAAAGTGAGATTCGTCGTACAACGTGAATGGATTTTACGTTAACTGGTAGGACCGTATTCAAGATATCACCTCATACGATTCTAGCTGGCAGTTGTAGCATGATTGGTGAATATGTAAAATTGCCATTCGTTAGGCAGAGTGAAAAATTATGCGAAACAGAATAATAAATTAACCAAACCCAGACCATAACCCAGCCGGCATTCCCACGCATGCTGAGAATGGCTGGATACGTAAGTGATTATTCACGCTTGGAATGCTAAGCGGTTTATCGGTATTCAATACAATAACAACTGAGTATAGCCCATTTTTTGCCAGATCGATAGCAAAACCTTTAACAAAAGTGTTTCAGGCTCAAATTCTTGTATCAACAATTTACAATAGAGTTGCGATTATAAGTTCATACCAGGATAACACCATATTTGAGCATAATAAATGTATTTTATGCAAATTAGAATTATGTTGCCAAATCGCCGCTGTTTTCGTTTTGCCGGAAACTGGGTCTTATGTTTTCCACCTTTAACCTAAAGGGAGAGACCGGTCAAGTATTTCCGTATACAAAAACTCATGCGAACAATATATGAATCGAGAATCTTCGAGCGAAGTTTAAGCTTGGAAAAAATTAGCCTCCGTACAAACACACAATTATACATGCTGTTGGGTAATCGACTCGCAAATGGCGTCTGAACACAGTGGTCATTTGCGGTCGTCTTCTCGGAGAGGCAACGAGAATGGCCACCAGACTTTGTCGTCTAGATTGAGTCGCGCTGAATACGATGAACTACGCGGCAATGGCGAGCAAGGCAGTAATAAAATTTCCGAACCTTCATCTCTTATGGTTGAAGGAAAGTCAGGTATACTTTAAACGAAGTTCCATGCGATGAAATTCACATATATATGCGAAGAAAACACACGTGTAGTGTTAGAAACGGTTAGAATAATTCCATTGATAGATATTAGAACACACTAACGCCTTTGAGAAACTTGACCTTTTATACTAGATTTAAATATACAGCACAAGCTTCATAAGACTTTACTTCATAGAAGGCGACTATTAGCTTCTCCAAGAATGCCATTAGCATTGTTTTCATCGATTTATATAAACACAAGACAATGGGGAACAATTTTTAGACGCTGCAGGTTGAATTATACGAAAACAATTGCTTTATATGTATGTTGAAATCGTTTGTTATGTCTGTGTGTTATTCGATTGCGTTTAGAGCTTTGAAGTGAAAGCCTACTTGAAAGTTGAAACTCAATTTTATTGTGTTATTTCTAGAAAGATGCTGGATGCTTACTCAAGCATTTTAAATTGGCACAATAGTTTTGACTTTAATAGTGCTGAAACTTTCCACAAAAAAGTAGATTTTTTGTCTAATGCATTGCGTGACATTTCGTTTTTCGAGTAAAACTGTCGCAATTATACAATTTCCTTTTGTATAATGTAATGCATTATTGAGCTACGAACGAATTAAGTTGTAATTTGATAGTAAATTTGTCAATTTTAGTACCTTTTAACAAAACTTCAGAAGCAAACCGCTTAGCTATTGTAGTTGTAGTAAATGGATAAAAATATGCCTGCTAAAGCTCGCGGTATAATTTCAAAGCCCAAAACACTTAATGTAAACATTTTCTTGTTCACACATTATTACGAATCGTAATTTCCGTTCTTTTGTGAATTTTTAATTATAATCGCTTCAAAATACTTGCTTTGCTGTCAAAGAAGTGGTAGTTTTAAGTCGTACATCAATAGACTGTATAACTTAAAAATGCTATCGATTTTCGTAACTTTTATAAAGAATTAATGAGCTAAAATTCTATACGTAAAAGTAATGCAAAACTTTCCTGGGGCTGGTTGTTCGAAGTGCGTTTAGCTTAAACGGTGGATAAGTTCAAAATAGAAATCATATTTATGTAAATCTCTGAACAACGAAATTGAAAGTTTTTTTAACTGAATACTGCTATTATATATTTACCTATAGTTTAATTACATAAGATTTGATTTGGAAGTTTTAGAAAGTGTGGAGGAGTGTTTTTGAATTCTGACATATCCACCGTTTAAGCTAAACGGTGTAGGAACAACTGGCCCCTGTTATTGATTTTCCTTATTGATTATTCTACACTATATTTCCCTGCACACGTACAAGCAGAAACAGTGGGTATACCTGTTACAACCGTGTTTCCTCTATTAAGCGCTCCCTGGAACTTATTGATAAAGAAACTTGAATATAAGGGGCGCTTATTCGAGTGGGGTGCATTTACAAGAGCATCCATCCAAGGTGCTTATTCGAGGGGTACTTAATCGAAGAAATAACTTGTGATGAATTTCTTTTTTAAGGAGAAGATGAAACCATGCCAAACGAAGAAGAAATTGAAAAACGATTTGAAAACTTGTTGGTAAGATGACACTTTACCATTGTTTCAATTTTACTGTAGGAATGGGTGAAATAGAAAAGTAAAGCACATGGCGTCACTAGGATCGTTTTTTTTGCATATTTTTAACTGTTTTACTTGCTGCATGTACAAGGAAAAATTAACACTCGATCCTGACCAAGTGACTGACTTGCAAAGACATCCAATACAACATAAATGGAAACTGATTCAAGCAAAGGTAAGCTATAAACTGAACTTGTGAACCATTTAGACCATTATAAGCTAAGTACGTTTTCTGAAATGTATCTTTTCGCTAGGAAATGGTAGAACCGAAGCATTCATCACAGTTCTACATCAGCCAGTTGCAAAGGCACATGGATGATGCTTTGTTACAACATGCTAAACCTCCCAAGAAATTGATCAAAGATTTAGAACCTAAGGAAGTAATTCTTCGATCGCTTGAGGTCGATGTGAGGACGCACCCTAACACAACGTAGGTTTTTTCAACAACAAGGACGAGTTTGCTCAGCAAGAAAACAACCTTTTTCGACATCCCCATTCTTATTCCTGACGGTCCCATGTTGGCCTCAGACATTAAAATCCGGATATATTTATTCAATAAAACTTATTTCAGATCATAAAAAACATCTTGAAAATTTTTAAAAATTTTCGTGAAATTCGTGAAATCTCCAAACGTGTCCCCAACGGTCCCAAATTTGCTCCAAACCTTTAAAATCAATATAGTTATTTTAAAAGAATCAATTTGAGATAATAGAAAATGTTTTAAAAATTTTGAAAATTTTACGATTTTGCTCGAATTGTGCTTGAGAATCACTATTTTCGTTCATTTGACATTCGTCAATTTTTCCAAAATTTTTGTTTCTACCATTCTGAATTTTATATTTTCGATATGCTTGGATGCCTAGCTTTCTATTGATGCCATATATTGGCTTAATTTCGCTGACCACTATGAAAACCAGATGTACGTTGATATTTCAAGAAACTTGAATTTTTCCCTTGGTTTTTCACGAAATTTTTGAAACTTCCACTCTCAATCCACACGGTCACAAATTGGCCTGAAACATTCAAACTCAATATACTTATCCAATGAAATCGTTTTTGGATCACAGGAACCTATTACGAAAATTTGAAAATCTGACACTTTTGGTCAGATGTTAGGCTTGAGAATCGTAAGGCGGTAGGGGTCGTGAGGTTGATATCTTTAATTCTGTGTTTTTTGTTTTTAGGTGGCTGCGTGAGTTCCTTGAAGAACCTTACAATGGTCATCAAGTATTAATCAATTTCATGGCGTTCTTACACAAGAATCCTCCGAGACCACCCTCTGAGGAGTCCAAGAGTCGAAAACGAAGAACAAAAGTTATGGCCAGAAGTTATGTAAGTTGTATCAACTTGAGGAATTTTTTTACATTAATCAATTCTTTTAACCACGGTGGATATTTTCCTTTCAACAGGCAGATGAACATATGTGTCTAATGTGTATAAAAGCACTGATGAGAAATAAGGTATCAATTTTAGGATGTTTTGCCTTATTGTCTTGTTGTCGATTGCATAAGGTAGTTGCATAGTTTATCCTATGAGGACAACTTGCTAGAATCTTTGCTTGTTTTTTTTAGTTTGGGTTTAAATCAGTGATGTCAGTGAAAGATACTCTTGTTTATATCGTTTTATGTTTGCAAATTAATAACATCAAAACAAAAATATTGGCTATTAAGGTACAATAATACTATCGTTTCTCATTATCCCGCCATAGTCATTGAAAATGTGTTATGAAGGCTAGGTCAGAGCTTACCGTAATTATTCGAATAATCGCTTCCTTCGAATAAATGCCGCAGGAAGAAGCAAAAACATTATTAAACGCCGCACTCTTTTTCCCATTGATGCGGCGTTAATTCGAAGCAGTCATACCTAAGCAGTGGAAGTACTTATCTTTAAAGAAAAACAGTATTGCCCTGTTGTTCAGCTGTTAGTAAAGTTATAAATTGACAGTTTTTTTAACCAAATTTGCAATAAACGCGGCGATCTAATAGACACCACCCTCAAATAAACGCTGCACCTAAAATGTCCAAAATTTAATAAACTTCGCGGCGTTTATTCGAAAAATTACGGTATTTACTTTTATGGAAACTTGTGCACAAGACATTCTTAGATACATGGTTTGGAGACTTGATCAAAGTACTTGTTTTATTTTTTTCAAAATTGCCAAGTTTCCAAATCATCAGTCTTCATTGTACAACTCTTATTCTCAATGAACTTATTTCTCTTTAGCTTCTCTACGCAGCCTGTGCAAACGATAAGTACCATCATTTGGTCATTGAAGCACTCGAGTACTTCCGTACCATAACGAAGGAACATCAGATGTTTTCAACTTTAGTCGAGTTCCTTTTTTTAGAACCAGTCCAACCTGGTTTACAGGTAGAAATCTAGGATACATTATGCACTTATAGTACAATAAATACTTGTAGCGAGGAGAATATATTCGTCCATTTCCTTCGTTTTTAGGCTGTCACCTTGGCGTTGTTGAATGCTGTGGTGAACAATTCCCCCTCATACAATAATCGAGTCTTTCATCAACAACAAATCTGCGTAGCAGGATTCAGTGAACAACGCCTAGAAAAGGTGCTGTAAATTGCTTTTGCAACACCATAACTGGCAAACAAAAAAAGATTAGTCAAGTTTCTATACCACATCTCCAAAACTCATGTTTGTATTTGTGTATTACATATTTGCCTTTATTATTTTAGACGCTGGAAGGTCTAGATGCGACGCCAGTGCGAGATGAGCTCAGGATTTGGAAGGAAAATTATGTAAACATTCAAGATTTAATGGACGAGTATGTTCAATTGAAGGAAAGATCTCAGCTGCTAAGAGATGAGGTGTGTAGTGAAAATGGAATGATTAATACTGTTACCAGGGGCGTAGCCAAGGGGGGGCAAGGGGGGGCCTTGGCCCCCCCAATCATTTGAGAACCACATATTTAAAACGTTGAATACCGGCTAGAAATGTGTTGGGGGGGGGGCATCTCACTTTGAAAACTGAAAATTTTCCAGCGTGAGCATGCCATCTGACCTTTCTAAAATGTATTCGCCCCCCCAAAAGTTAGGTCCTGGCTACGCCACTGACTGTTACCAAGGAGAGGTTTAGCGCTGGAAGAACAATATTGTCCCGAAGTCATACTATATAGAATTTTGGAAACCAGTTTCTAATTGAATGTGTTTTTTGTTTCGAGGTTGATCTTTTGTCAGGAAAACTTGAGGTACACTTCACTCCAAGAACAGATAGGGTAGTTTATCAACTTCTGGATTTTCTTATAATTCTTATTTCTTATTTTTCTTTCGAAATGAAGGAAGTACAACGTGAGAAAAACGACGTGGAAAGACAGAAAAAGGAGGTATATAATTTATATTCACAATTTGTACTAATCGTCATGTAACTTCAGTCCAGAATACTAAAAGTTGCAGACCTTTTAGTAACTTTGATTTTCTTTTCATCATAGTTTGAAGAGAAAGCTGAAGATTTCAGATTTCGTGCCACTGAATTGCAAAATGCTTTGGAAAAAGTTATGGTAGGTTTGTGATAAAGACAAATATTCTACAAAAACAAGGCAACAGTGACTGGTTTTCTACAACAATATCGAGCAATCGTATTCCTAGTCAAATCAAAAGTCTCTGTTTGAACACATTTGTCTTCTTTGTAGAAAACTCATAGTAAGGATGGTATAGATCCTGCGTTATTGGAGCCATTGATTTCAGGTTCGCCTGCTCCACCTCTTCCTGCACCGCCGCCACCTCCCGGATTTGGAGCCCCACCACCACCACCACCACCTTGCCCAGGTAAGAGAAGGTTATTCAACTAGTGGAAGAATATGAAACTGAATTCAGTTGAACATTGCTAGCCTTTTTCGTTTATAGGTGCACCTGCTCCGCCTCCTCCCCCTGGGTTCAAAGGTATTTATTTTTTTTAACCAAATCATTCCTCTCATACTTTCTACAATGATGGATCGAACTTTGCTTCTGTAAAATTCTGTTCTCGCTTCTCTCAATTACGTACTATACTAGTATGTTTGATTCCTGTTTCCAGGCCCGGCGCAACCTGGCATTCCCAAACGCAAGTTCGTGAGCAAAAAGAAACTACCCCTTTTGAACTGGGCTCCGGTCACAAGCGCCCATAAAACTATTTTTGAGGTGAGAAGCTGAGATTATGCTACTATATCTGGGTTTGAGAAAGCCTCACGAGACAGCGAATGGTTATCAAGTTCAGAAATTTATGGCTTTATACGAGCAAGGGAATCACTTGTTTATGTATTGTATCTCATTTGCGTGTTGTCACAAAAACCCCAAACAATCAGCTCCTGTACATCAGGCAAAAGTTTCGCTATTCGTGACAAGAAAAGCGAGTTACTAGCGTTGTGTTTGTTTGTTTGTAGAATATGGATGATGAGAAATTGGCTGTGCAACTCAATATGACTGATTTCGAGTCTATTTTTGAATTAAAAACAAATCAAATGAGTGAGGAAGTGAGACTAAAAAAAGAAGCTGGTAAGATTTTGTTTTTATTTTATACTCTCAAGGCTGTCAGGGTGATAGCAAATTGACATAATTTTTCTTTAGCATTGCGAAAATTGGCTGAACAAATTACAGTAATCGAGACGAATCGCGCTAGAAATCTGGGTAGGTCTCTACTTACGCACTCAAGTCTTTAGAAACCATTAATGTTTGTTTCAATATGCAACGTACTTGTACTTATAGTGATTGCAAAACGAAGGATCGGTTTCTCTCCGAAACATATCAAGCAACACATTGAGAATAGTGATATTTCAGAACTGAGCTCAGAGTTTGCAGAATTGCTCTTGAAATTCGTTCCTTCGAAAGAAGAGGTAATTTTAGTGAATTGGTTCCAATTTAACTTCTAATTAGTTCTGAGTAAAGTTCTAATTATTCGATTTGTTTTAATCAGTTAATCTTTAAATTGTTCCATGTATATCTTTCAGTTGGCGGGTCTATCAAAGCACGCAGACGACTACAATAAAATGGCAGAAGCCGAACAATTCATGTTTGAGGTACATTGTAAGCTTACTTTATTACGGATGAAGAATGGTTGGTGCTTTTTCTAATTTTTATGTTGTAATCTCATAGTTGGCCAAAGTTACACGCTACGAAGCAAAATTGAGTGTGTTGGCTTTTATTGGAGTCTTTGATGAAGTTATGTCATCTGTTGTACCCGTGAGTAATTGCAAGCTTTTGAGCCAGTTCACAAGGACGCTTTTTTGTGCAATTTTTCTCGTGTTGAAGGATGTGATGAAGTAAATAACGGACGTCTATACTTCATCCAACATTTTTGTCCATCTACTTAATCACAGTCAACCTGCTTAATCACATACGCTAAGAGGAGAAGAATTGCAGCAAAAACTCTCGGGTGTAAAGGGGCCAAAGATTTGACCGAGAAGGAGTTCGACTGCCAGATTGTGTTTTCGAACGGTTTTGTCTTTAACCTAATGGTGAGTAATAACATTCAACTTTTTGTTCAGAAAATCGACGCAGTACTTCGAGCTTCGCTGAGTATTTTAAAGAACAAGAAACTGAAAAAGTTATTCGAGGTACGATGAATTTAGTGAAATGTGGAAAAATATTAAATTGTTATCGTAAATATCAAATATTATGTTAGAATATAGTTGAACAACTGTTGCCACCTTTATGTATAACGTGAAAATCCATATTTTTCTGAAACTTTGTTACTTGTTTTTTTTTACACAGATTATTTTAGCGTTCGGAAACTACATGAATGGCAATCGAAAGAGAGTTGCTGCTGGATTTAAACTTGAGTCTTTAAACAAAGTATATCATATTTTATAAATCTAATGTTATTTTATATAAAATTGACATATTACCACGAGCCAATGTCTTCATCAGTGATGTTTTTAGCTTCCAGATGTGAGATCTACAGATCGCAAGATGTCTCTTCTTAACTATGTCGTCAGCACAGTTAAAAAGCATTTTCCAGAACTTCACTCGTTTGCTCAAGGACTGCATATAGAAGACGCCACACAAGGTACGAAACATTAAAAGAAATGATGCATACTAGCCTGAGCCAGCTAAAATTGTACGTAGTTTCCAAGCATCTGCTCGCTAATCTTCATAACAATTTATTGATATTTTTCTTTTCAGTTTCGAAACAGACACTAAGCAACGATATTCAAAGTTTGAAGAAAGGAATTGACTTGACAAAGAAAGAAAGAGATAAACAGCCAGATAATTTTGTTTTATTTGTATCCTTTAAAAAGATAGAAGAAATATTTTGCTCACTCTCGAATGGCAACTGTGATCAGGTTTGCATAAACATGAACTAAAAGATAGAAGGCCCTTTCCTTGACTTTATGAAATAGAGTTTTTACAATCGAGCATTTGGTAAAGTTCAAAAAGCGAGCGAAAAATATCGGAGGATGGAGGAGAAATATAGTGAAGTTTGTGGCCTGTTTGGAGAAGATGGCAAGAAGATAGAGCCATCTGATTTCTTTAGATACTTTCAAAATTTTGTCACCATGTACTTTGTAAGTGAGATTGTTTACAGAGCGTAAAAGCGAGGCAATCACATTAGTAAGGATATATAAAAACAATCCCACGGAATCTAATGTATGCATGAATTTCAAATTAGATTGATCAGTGACGACACGCTGCGTTTCCCATGGATACAAAAATGTTATTTTGTGGTTACGAATGACATTCAGACGCTCAAAATATAGAAGGAAAGGGATAAATATTCGAGCATGAAAACTAGTTTTCGCTTCACCTTGCTTTTTCAAAATAGAATCGCTACATTCAAATTAAAGATGAGACGAAGAAAGTTTATCTAAATGATTAGAAGTCACGCAACAGGACTTGAAAAAAAACACGTTTTGCTTCGCTGGAAAGTTTTAAAAATGCGTTTTAATGGCTTAAGTTCTCTCGCTTTAGTTTTCACCAAGGGGAAACGATGCTCGACCGAATTTGTAATTCATCAACCTAATTTGAAGTCATGCATAAATTACGTTTCGTTTTTTCAGACACGCTGAATGTTTAACTGGTGTATCTTTCTTACTTAGAAAGCAGAAAGTGAAAATGAAGAGCGAGCAAAACAGGAAGAAACGCGGCGTCAAGCTGAGCTTTTAATGAAAAACCAAAAGAACAAAGCAAAGACGCTACCCTCGATCGAGACTGCGTGGAACTACACGGATGACTCAGACGCGTATGAGGACGACGACGATGACTCGACTTCCGGGTCAGCGGCATCGGACTCTTCATGAGAATTCTTACTTGGGATTATATTTATGGTAAGAAGTGAATCACAAGTTTTAATGCAACAAAATTAGCTTTGAAAAAGCCAAATATTACAATCTTATTCCGTTTATAAATAGTTCAATTATTTATGGCGCTGTTATTTTACACGATGTAATTATCATGCTGATTTTCTATTGAACATCATCATTGGCTGAATTTCTTGTCACTCATTATACGGGCGCTGTCATTGGTAGATTTTCCTGTCACATGTCATCTTCTACTTTTCATACCAATTAAAGCATTCTTGATGCGATCATCGACTGATAAATCTGCAGCCAATATATGGAACCTAAGAAAAACTTAGACATTGTTGAAACCGTTCTAGGCCACTTATTATAGTTTTTCAACTCTTTAGACACAATGGGAAATTATTTAACAAATGCAAGAAATAGTGGTGAAATTATCCGGGAGCCAAAGCGGTAAACGTGTCAATGGTGATCAGTAAGGAGGTAACCCTTTTCCGAAAATTACATTTTTACGTACGCACCAAAGTTTTTAAAACACTTTTTAGGAAACTGTATATAACTTAGCAGATACTTTGTATATTGTATATACGAAAGTAGAAATAATATTTTACTGGTTTGAAACCTTGAAGTTGCCCAATGTTTTTCTACTTACTCGTCATGCTCAGCTTTTAATAGTTTATTGACATTGGTTATAACTTCACTTGGTTTTACTTCTAACGCTTCCAAGATATTGAATAAATATTCTACAGAATAGTATAAAACAACAAATTTTAAAAAGAAACAAATTGTGAACAGTGTTACAAACTAATTCAAATTAGAATATAATCCCTGTTGCAGTTTAATTTTAATTGATTTCAAATTTCAATTCTAATTTGAATTCTAATTTGAAATTTTGTACATTATGAACGTACCAATATCAGCAACAAGTTGTTTGCTTGCAAATTCTGTTAATTCTGGAATTCGTAAGATACTTTCAACGTAAGTGTGCATGGTGGCTTGGGCAACAGAACTCAACCATTTTGAGGCAGGATCTTGATCTTCTCCCGTTTCTATGTTCAAGAAAAGAAAGTTTGTACCCAAATGTTTAAAAGTCATCCAACACCTTGCTGATGATGTAAAGTTGGAACTATAATGGATAATGTTTTACCCACTGACATACAGTATATACATCTGGACTGCTTGCTTCTATGCTTTTTGACTTGACACTTCCGTGGTCAATTAAAAGTCACGAAGGCTGACGAATATGAGAGTATTGCAACATCGCTGGCTCTTCAATAAAGTCATCAATACTGGTCAGCAGCCAACTTCATAAGCAAACACTCTCATACTTTCGGCCATCTTGGACCACGCTTTTTGACGCCAAGCCAGCAGTCCAGATGTATATGTGTCAGTGGTTTTACCTCTAGTGAATTGTAGTTTTCCAGATTTCAGTGCTGTTACTAAAGCAGGATTATCTTGAACCATGAACAACTCAAGTTGATGAGGTAACGTGAGAAGGTAGTCACCCACCTAGAAGGAAAAGGAATATGTCTTTTCAACAACAAAAAAACCCTACACACAAACTACTAGTAATGACCTCAATTATAAGGTCGATGCAATTGACCATAACGAAAAAGATGGCGACATGAGCATTTTACCAGAATGCATTGCAGGCTTAAAGTATAAATGAGAGAAAAAGATAATAAGAAAAACACCTGTTATAAAATTTTAACACAACGAAAAATATAACGTTTTGTATCATGCCTGTCTGTCAATAGACGTCGTTTCGCTTTTTTAAACGATTTCCGACCGCAATGCATGATGGTAAAGTGTACATCCGCCATCTTTTTCGTTATGGTCAACTAGCCTGCTCGCAGATTAATTACAACCCAGTATTTTTGATTAGAAAGTTTTATGTAATACGCTGGTATGAAGTACCTCGGTAATATAGCCCTGTGGTGAAAGACTGAAGGAGGGAATATCGGCACTCAGTGAGTCACCGGTATCTGATGTTGTTTTTGACCAAACCTAAAAACCAATAGAGAATATGCGCAAGCCCTTCGCAGAAAAACAACTTAGTCTAGCTCCAACACAATCTACAAAAGACACAGGTTTAGCCAAGCACTAGTAGACGACAGCTGATGTTAGTCAATTTACAATTATTTTTAAAAAATGATGCTAGTTCTTTTTATTGTACGTGTACTGAAAAACACAACACAGTGAGTATAAGTTTGATTAGCTTTCTCTTATAACTTTATAAACTTCTGGGGCCAGATGTATAAAAGTTTTAACTACGTTTTAACTACGATTTTGTTGTTAAAAAGTAGTTAAATCTTGAATAGGCGATTCTGGTTGGTTGATTTTCGTACCTAACTATAGTTAACTTTAACCACGTTTTTATACAACCGGCCCCTAAATTTGACTATCATCCCCTGTTCTGTGACGTATATTGAAAACCAGTTGTAGATTCTTATATCTTTCGAAGGGGTAAACTCTTCAGGAAAAAAGAGAGGCTTTCTACCTGAAGATTAGACATCGAATTGATCTTTGACTTGAGAGGCAAGAACGCGACATCAAATGCTACATTATGAACTGTGTTGTTCAAATCTTCCATTTGTTTTACGACAGAAGTTAAAATACTGGATGCTATACAAAAACAAAGAACAAATTGAAGGCGTTTCTAGAGTAAGCCTTTCCCCCCCTTAGTTGTTTGCGTGTACGACGAACAAATTTCCTTGACACCCACCGTTTTCAACATTTTGAATAAATTCAATCAAACTTCCAAATTCTAATGGATTTTCTTTTTGAAGATAATTGTAACTACTAAACAATTCAGGGACTGATTTACTATCTTCTTTTTCAATTCTTAACCATTTTTGACTTGACGTATTCACACATCTTAACAAACTGGATTCCAAATCTTGTATTTTCAGCAACAGATCACCTTGAAGAAAACACGAATGCCTGTTATTCAATAGTGCGAGCGCTTGGTTAAACCCCAGTTATATCACAGTAGTTGTAATGTCATTAGAATTAACAGAGGAATTAATGTTCAAAACAGTTTTACCACAAACTTGGATTAATTTCGAGGCATATTGAAAACTAGTCCAATCTTCTTTAACTTGCTCAGTTTTCGACATCTTATCCAAACCAAGATCATTTCTGATGCATTTCACAATATTATTGACTTTCTGTAGGTATGCCGAAAAGAATGTCTAAACACAAAAACAAAGATGTGAAAATTCGTGGTAAGTATAGTAAAGTACAATTCATATGTATACACTGTAATTATTCGAATAAACGCCGCGACGTTTCTTAAATTTTTTACGTTTTAGGTGCGGCGTTTATTTGAGGGCGTGTCTATTCGAGGGCGGCGTTTATTGCAAATTTGGTGACAACTGTCAATTTATTATTTAACTAACAGCTGAATAACTGGGCAATGCTGGGTCTTTCACTGCTTAGGTATGACTGCTTCGAATTGCCGTCGCATGGACGAAAAAAAGTGCGACGTTTAATAGTGTTTTTGCTTTTCCCTGCGGCGTTTATTCGAGGGCGGTGTTTATTCGAGGGAGGCGTTTATTCGAGTAAATACGGTATCTGTTTTTACACGGTGAGCCGTACCCAAGTTTAAGTAGTCAGGAACGAAAAGATAGAAGAAAGACTTTGGTCAAGTCTGCAAACCATATCTCCAGTGGCTACGACTTAACCATGGACAAGTTTATATAAACATGAACAAAATGATGGAACTAAAATTTTGGTCAAGTCTCCGAACATATTACCTTTATGGATTGCACCAACTGGTACGAACCAAGCCCATCTGTCAGGGAAACACAAAAATGGGTAGCCTAAGCATAAAATGAGATACATTGCAATTTTTCTGCTACAGCCCAGTCCAATCAATTAAGATTTGTAATTGCAGATATTTAAAGATGTCAGACATACCATCTCAGCTAAACGAAAAATTTTTCCAACCGACTCTGATAAAGAATCAACCGTTTCAAGAAATCCATCGGAACTCTTAAAGAAAGAAGAGTTTTTCAAAGAATGGCTTGTTAAAATTGGCTTACATCATACATTACAGATGTCTTTTGTAGGAAATTAACGTACCAGTTGTACTGAATTGAGGTTTTCCAAAAGAAAGCCAGTTTGAAGGGCAGGATAATCCAGAAGATACGGTGTGTAAGGTGAGTAGACAGCATTTACTAAGGACATTGCAGCATCTGCGTACTCTTCTGTGAATTGAAAGACAGAGTCTAGATAGTTTACTAAAAACCTCTACTTTCCGACTCACATAGTACCTTTAAGATTAGAAAATGAACTTTGCAGTGCTTTAGAAAACCTTTGCGTCACCTAAACAGACAAACACGTTGTTTTTGCCAAGGTTTTCTCACGAGTTCACTTGCTTGAGTATAAGACGAACAAGTTTTCCTTGACGGTCGTAAACACTGGCAACTTTTCTTGGTTATAAGAGCCTAGATGATCAAGTTTGTTTTTGACAATTTTTTGTCAATGAAAATAGTCAATTTACGACATAGACACAAGGAAAATAGTCCTTTTCAAGGAAGAGTTTACAACAGGGAGTTTAAGCTTTGCGTTCAAAAGCTACGGCAAACGGCTGAGCCTTTTCTCTTGGCGGACTTCTTTTGCCTCTCATCTTGGATTTTCCATTTTATGTTAGACAGTTTTATTTTAACATCCTGTGCTAACACAGCTAATTATCTTCGCCATACTATTTCTATACTGGCAAGTTTTTTTTCGCCTGGCATCTGACGTTTGCCGTTGAACGCGAAGCTTAAGCTCTCCATTCATTGGGATGAAAAATAACTAGCGTTCCCCCTTTTGCAGAAATGAGTATAAAAACAATTTACTTGTATTAGATCGATCAGCTGTTGCAAGGGATAAGGTTCATCTCTTACGAATTCTTTCACACAGACAGAAAATGGTGGCTCAAGATGGTTTAAAGTTTGACTCATTAGGAGACACAAGACTGCGCCAGGATTTCTGAACACCTGATTACACCAAGTCAGTTCTGAATGCCAAGTTGATAATAGACCATTATAAAATACTGATAACCAGTCTAGCATTGTTTGACTGGGGTCTTCGTCTCGTATATCTTTCCATGACTGAAGTAATTTGGTCTTATGACAACGAATGTAGTAGTTTTGAAGTTGGTCAAGTCTATCAATGTCTTGAAATATCTGAAAATATTCTTGGCTTTCATCTGCAATGAAAGATTTGGCCAAAGTTTACATAAAAGATAGAAGAACAGAGACATTGGTTACATTTACAGACCATATCTGCAGATTAGATGCTAGATTATTACTATACCTAAAGAATGACTGTTGAATGCAGATACCAGTTTCGGACTTAAAAGAGCTTCCAGTCTATTTTTCAGACCTTCCAATAACTTATGTCGTTCATTGTAGTCTGGCACGTCATGAAGAATCGCCTGAAAGATGACATAATATGGTAGTACGATTGAGTGCCTTATCAGTTTATAATACTAAATGCACTATTCTTTAAGGTTGAAATGATTTTTACGTCACAAGGTTTGTTTAATTAAACTACCAAACTTCTGTGCATTCCGACTAATTTTTTCGCAATATCTTTATAATTTCCAGATTGAAAAACTTTGTCGACATCAGCTGAAAGAGTTGTCCAGTTGTCTGCTTCCTAAAAGAAATGGTTTACAAGAATTTGCCAGTGAATGGGGTGCAATCGGTTACATTGCATCTTCATGGTTGAATTTTGAAAGTACATAGATACCTGCAGAGCGTGCGATGCTGACTGTATCCTGGACTTAACTTCATCCAAATCTAACAACATTTTCATAGATTCAGATGTATTCTGCTCAACCTTAAACCATCCAAAAAAGAAAATACTATTAAAATACCAACATTGAATAGCACTCATTAACAAATATCACAGGATCGGACAAGATGTCAATAACTATGGCACATAATTTACCGCCTTTATGTCATCCTTTACAAGTCTCATTTGTTCCTTTAGCAACGTCGCTTCTTGACGAATTACCTCAAGCTCCCGAAGTACTCTGGGATAGAAATTATGTTACATATTTATTAACTCCTTGAGTGGTAACTCATCGCATTGCACAATTGCTTTGTTACTTTACTCTGTCCAATGCAAGATGATATTACTCATCATTGCCAAGCTCTTGGCACTTAGTGGGTTGATACTTAGTACAAAATCACTTTGTTTAAATTCAATACAAATTTATAACCTTGGCATGTTACTAAGAGATTGGGTACTAGTTTCTTCCAAAGCATTATTTACTTCCTGAAAACAAATTGAAAAATATCACAACAACATCAAAAGAGACTTTCTCTCTAATCTAGCTGCCTCAACAGAAACTGTTTAATGAAATAATACTTTTTATTACTTAATTGTAAAGCGCTAAATCTATTCTACGCAGATGCTAGGACTATATGGTACCTTTAAATTTAACAAAGCAAAAGGGATATTACACTAGCTGTATGCATGCTCCTACCTGAATAAACAGCTGCAGTTTCATGACTAATCCAGATGCATGAGCCTGTGAAAACAGAAATATTACACAGTGCATGCTTGGTGGATTTTAATTCGTCTAAAACGCCTGACGATTTTATGGGTGAACTTAGAACACACTTGATAATCACTCACATCTAATTCTGTCTGTTCGTCTTTTCGTTTTAGAGCAGCATTTACCCATTGTTTAGGCTCAAAATTATCATCAGAAAACTTAGAAAAATCCATTGGGCCTCTCACCCCTTCAGAACTCAACTTACAGAAGCTTGTACGGTGAAGTAAGGAATGTTTTCAAAACATGCTTCAAGCTCACGATATAAACGACATAATTTTGAGATGTTTTTGCAAAAAACGTGCAATAGATCGTTTTTAGTTACGTTTTTGTTTACAAATTTATGTTTTGACGGCCATGTTTGTTTACTGCGCGAAAAAACTAGTAACGAGTTGAATATTTTATTTATGACACGTGTCAGCTACCGTGGAAAGAAAATCACAACTACAATTCAGCGTGTGTTTTTAGAAGTGAAAAGTGAAAACAGCACAGTATGAACAAGATTAAAGGGCGAGTACATGCAATAATATCTCACTATAAAAAGTTGCATAGTGTGTTTTTTGGGGATTGAATTGTAAAGCATTGTTCGCTGTGATTGACACCTTCATTTTCGTCATATTTTTTGGAGGTATGCGCATGTTCGAAATGGCATTTCAGCTGGTCGCCCAATGGTTGTGCGCGGTCTCTACACGTTCTTTCTCTTTGAGGTGGGCTACATTTGCAAAATGGTGAGAATTTAGTGTGAGAGAAATCCCTTTTTTTATCTCGAAAAGCTATACATCCGTGTTTCTGCTTGTTATAATTTGAAAACCTAAATACTCGTTGAACGAATTACGTCTGTTGTTTTAACTTTGTCTGTTTTCATGTTTTAAAAAAATGTAATTTATTTTGTTAATTTTTTTGAAATGTAGCCTTTGAAATTTTACATGCACATTGTAGCTAGATTGCTGCAGTTTCCCCTTGCAGTCGTAGTTTTGAAATGGCTCTTATAATACATGACTTGAATTTTAATATATTATGAAGACTTTGGTTGAAATATTTGACAGAAGAACTTTTGTATTTGGTCATTTTGCTGGGGATATGGCAAAATATTGGAATTTGAAAGTGTTTTTCAATATTTAGTCTCACAGAAAATTCTCAGCTCCCCGCCATGGCTCAAAAGGTTTCTTGCCTCGCAAAAGATGCAAAAGACATCGTGGAAAGGTGAAGTCTTTCCCAAAAGATGATAAGACAGTCCCCCCTCATTTGACTGCTTTCATGGGCTTCAAGGCTGGTATGACCCACATTTTGCGAGATGTGAATCGACCGGGCTCAAGTAAGTATTGCGGTTACCCATGAACTTGAAGCTAGGCGCAAATGCCTTTAGGTTGGCCGATTTTTACTCTTTCAAGTGCTAGAAACGTGATAACGTTTTAGCACTGGAAAATTTCATCTTTAAAATTTGGTATCGGTCCTGAAAAGGGCAAAACTTGCTCTATGTCTGCCAGCTTTGTGAAAATTGAAAATTAAAAGACAATTACAGTCGATTTCACAAAACGTTTGCCAAAAATATTCCCAACTTCGTTCGGTAATTCGGAAGTTCGGAACGAAGCT
>JAOBYK010137793.1:0-20695 GCA_025434845.1 Phenganax subtilis | reverse complement strand
ATGTGAATGCATTACTTACTTCAAATCTCTGCAGTCCAAGTGATGGTCGCCTAATTCATCATGGCATCATCTATTAACAAATCGTAACCAAAACAATCATGAATGTCAGTTTTGAAAAGCAAAAAAAAAAAAAACAGTAGTTCATTACTCACCAATCACTGGTATTTGTAAGCTACCACCAGGCATACGAACTATTTCATATTTGATCATCTCTCAAAACATTTGAATTTGACAAGCAAAATATGCAATTTCTAAACAGAGTCAGCAACAATTCGGCAAACAGAGTCAGAGGCTGTATTCTGTCAAGACATGCATCATTTTCTTGTCAAACATTTGAAACGCATAAACATGTATCAAGAAAATCATATCTTATTGTGGCTTGCAAACAACAGTGAGTAGCAAGCAAAATGGTCAGGCATTAGAAAAAACAACACTTTGAATAAATAAAAACAATTGACAAAAACAGAAAATACCTTATACTTTCTTTAATAGCATTGGACTTGGGGTTCTTTAAATCTACATCCAAACGTTCAAGCTAGAGAAAAAAAACATTAAACATTAAAAAAGCTGAATAAAGGCCAGCAGTTACTGACTCTGGAATGTATCCCAGCACACAATGCAGTGATGGATCCTGCATGATTTTGTAGGGTGGGGTTTATCTAGTTTGGAGTAGGTGTCGTCAGCCTATGGCTACTTGTTCGTGGGTGTTTGACCGTTGGTCATGGGCATTGCATAATGGCAGTCAAAGCAAAATATAAAGATGAAGAATATAATTGATTATTATATAATAATATCATTCAACAAAGACAATTAATATTAATGGTAAAAATCCATGATAATTCATATAGGTAATAATATATTCCTGTATAATACATAACATATAATAATCTATACAATTTATTATTATGTATGTGAATTATCAAGGATTTAAAATGGCTGCCAATAGCCCTTGTGTGGCCCAGGGCCGCTATTGGTAGCCATATTTCCTTAAATAATGCATTTGCCATGGTGAATCGCAGCAATAACTTGAGTAGTTCTGATCAAAACAGTTTGAACAGAGAAACCTAAATGACACTGTGCATTTCGACAGACAACTTTATAGTCTGTAACTACAACTGTAGTCTACAACTTATAGTCTGTAATACATACAATTGGTACATAAATATTTGCTAAGGAAGTTCGCATCCCCTCTAGCCAAGGTATGTGAACCCCCCAGTAAATCCATCCCGGGCATAAGAAGTAAATGTACCTTGACAGCAGCTTCCTTATTGGTTGTTTCGATCCAGTTTGCATCCATTTGAACTCCATCAGCTTTGCTTGCCCAGCAACTGAAACATTGTATACAGCTTAGGAACTTTGGGTTCAGAGGAATATGGCCAAGAAGTAAAGGGCACACACAGCCTTTACTTTTCTGTCATCTTTGCCTCTTTCAAATTTTCGAAAAGCCCAGTTTTTAGGAAAAAGTAAAGGCTATATATATATATATATATATATATATTTATATATATATATATATGTATACTTTGGTATTTTCTAAAAAGCAGGCATTTTAAGCATACTGTACGATGGGTTTCTGGGGCATCTGTTGACTGGGTAAATTTCATTATTATACAGCATGAATTCGCATTGTTGGTGGATTCCCAAATGTGTATTATTGTTTGTTGATCCGACGAGTTGTTTCTTATGCAAGGAATGCCATGCTACCACTTTCAACTGGTACACTAGTTCAGAAACATTGTTTGTTAGTTAAAGTGCTTTTGTTTGATGAGTGCACTCCCTTTCCAATGTATGTTTTCATTTTGTAAAAGTAATGTTTATCAGTTTGTTAATGAAATAACTAACAATATGTTTTACAGACTAATCATGCATTCTGTGATAGACATGAACATTACAAAGCTGAATATTTTGACAAATAGTCTAATTAGAATTACTATCAGTATGTTAGAGCTGTTTCAAATGTAATACTAAATTGTCTTTCTTTTGCAACGTTTTGCACGCCTTGCACCTTCTAGAATTGTACGTTTCTGCTTGTGAATATTCCTCTTATCAAACAGGCTGCTATCTCGAACTCGCAATTCTGCTTCACGTTTTGTAACCAAAACACCTTTCAAATATCTCAAAGCGTCATTCTCCACAGTCTCAAATTCAGTCAACTTTGTGCCAATTCTAGCCTCAATATTTTGTAATGCTTTGATGTCATATTGTGTAAGTAATGTTAGCGCTATGCCTCCTTGCCCAGCACGAGCAGTTCTACCAACTCTATGTATATAATCATCCGGTGATCTTGGCACATTAGAATTCAAAACTAACTCCACTTCAGGAATATCTAAACCTCTACTAGCAACATCTGTAGCAACAAGAATATTAACAATGCCAGTTTTAAACTGAGCAAGAGATGACAGGCGTTCAGACTGGGACATCAAGGAATGCAGAGTGACACATGGGAGCTCAATTTTCCTGAACATCACTGCTAAGACCTGGCAACTATGACAAGTTCTGGTAAAAACAATAACAGACTTATTCTCAGTGAATTCACATAAAACGTAAACCATGTAGCAGTCTTTTACTTGTTCTGCAACCAAAAGGTATCTTTGATCAAGTTCTGCAACTGTTGCTATCCTACATTAAAAATAAAACTAACTTCTAAATCCATTGAGTTGCAGTGTGTTTCATTGCACACACAACTTTGTTATTTCACTCTGCTCTAAGGCAGAGAATTTGAATAGTCAGAGAATTTTACTATCAACACATACCTATCTTGTACACTGTAACAAAACGGATCAGTCACAGTAATTTGACGTAGTTCTTCGATAGTATCATTTAAAGTGGCACTAAAAAGCAAAGTTTGACGTTTCTTTGCTATGTGGGAGAAAATCACTTCTAAATCAGCAGCAAACGTGTCTTCAAGCAAGCGGTCTGCTTCGTCCAAAACTAAGTACTTGATCTTCGTCAACTTGAAGGTGTCTGTGCTTTGTAAGTGGTCAGCACACCTGCCTGGTGTTGCTATGACAACATGAGGTTGCTTAGCAAGCGCCAGACTTTGTGTCATCATGTCCATTCCTCCTGTTATCACAGCAGTTTGTAAATTGATTGGTTTCCCAAGAGCTTTAAATTGATCACCAATTTGAAATGCTAGTTCCCTAAACAAAGGAATAATAATTGAACATTCAACACAGAGAATATATAACTGATATTTCTAAAGAGAATACACTTACAAGATTCTTGTAGTTTTGCATGGCGAAAGCAACAATATCAGTATTTGTTTGAGGGCACACCATGTATATTTATTATTGCAAAGCTGTCGCCTATCGGTACGTTAGCCCGGACCTTCATGAGGGTCCAGGCTAACGGACCGAAAGTTTTGCAATAATAAATATAGGTGTACCCTCAAACGAAAACTGATTGAATACAGTTAGTCTAAACGTACCTTGTAGGAGTTAAAACAAGAGCAAACACACCGAAGGGATCATCTGAAAGGTGGTGAAGTATGGTCAAGGCAAAAACAGCAGTCTTGCCACTACCTGTTTTAGCACAACCAATGCAATCTCGTCCTTTTAATATCTCTGGAATACACTTAGCTTGAATTTCTGTCGGTTTTTTAATACCCATCGTATGGCATTGTTTTACAAGCCACTTTTTTATCCCCAAATCACTAAAACACGTTGCTGCTACGGTCGCCATATTGAATATTGCTCGAACTGATTATTTAGGATTACGACTTACTAATAGGTTAGATTACTGGGATCAGACTAAGATTAAATCAAAGACAATCAAGATTAAATTAGCCAAAACCAAGATTAAGATTATATTAGACTAGATTAAAGTTAGTTCTTGGAGATTTAATATTAAATTACATTGAATTAGAATTAAATTAGAATAGACTGGAGATTTGATTACGGTGGATAAAGATTGATTTAGGTGAATTGGGATTTACCTGTATTGACAACGTGCTAGTGAACCTGACTTTCATCGCACGAGAATAAAATAATTACAGTAATCACACAACAAAATAAATTTAATTTAAACAATTGACGTAGTTTTAAATTATACTTTGTACAACAATGAAATGAAATTTACAATCTTTCCTATAATTTATAAATTCAAGCAAAACAACACTAAAAATCCGCTATTTCTATACAATGAAATGAAAAAACATAGAACAGCGCTTCGGCAATTTTCCCCCGAAGAGATCAGCAAAAACATTTTTGCAAAGGAAGATCAGCTTGAACTTTTAGCCATCCTACTGATCTTCGTATCACATTGATCTCACTATTAATCTGTTGAGCTGCTTCTTATTATGCAAGACCATTTAACAAAGTCAAGTATTCTACAAAGATACAGGCAGAAATTTCTGTTTCCCAGTTTCCCTAGCCAAAAGCGGTGCGGAAATCCAGGCCAATTCTATTCTTCGTGATAATCTAAGTGACCTATTTCTTTCTTGATTTTCCACTGGTGTCTTTTAGAATTTGTTTGTATCTATCCGAACGAATAAACCTTGGATAACTGTCTGTTTTCATGAGTTGAAAAATATGTTCCTAGAATATACAGAGAAGACATTAGTAGCGTTCTTTCTGGAGATCTAGTAAGAAAAATCTCTTATTGATTCACGATAAGTGTTTAATACCTGAGCATCGTCAAAAGTGCTGTAAGATGGATTGTTCAGATTTAGTTTAACCTGATTGTACGTTTTTGAATCGATATTGATTGAGTGCGTGGAATCTTGGCTAAGAAAGTCCCTACAGAAAGATAAACTATGCAGTTAATTCGAGAGCACGTTTAGAGATTTTCTAGAAGGTATTACAAATTCTTAATCTTGTTCTAGAATACATTACCCAAAAATTTTATTCACTAAATTGGGAACATTCATTCGAGGTGTCTGTTTCAATTCTTGACAAGCGAGCCAGAATCTAAAGTGAAATAAGCAGCACAAATTATGAGTTTTTCTCCGACAGTGTTTTTCTAACCATTCTGTATTCTCGATAATCGATATACCTTAGATTTTCCGCACTAAATTCCTTTTCAAGAAAAGCAAGGAACATTTGAATCCCAACGTGATCACTGAGAAGGTCAAGAAATGAGTAAGACCATCGTTGTATTCTGTGAGGAGTCAACTTTTCCCTATTAAGAATCAAGCAATCACAATTCAACTGTTTCTAAATAATCCGACAACTCAAAGTACAAATTACAACAACTAAAACTAGCTGTAATCAAAGAAAAGAAGTGACAATCTTGTACATCAAGAGAATTGGCTCTGCCTTAACTTTCCCTCGAAAACGAAAGCCCGTACTTGTATTCAAGCGTTCCTCGTTCCATGTTCTTTTTTTTTTTATTTCCTCATTGTAGAGCTACAGTGGATCTGTTTTGAGCCTGATTTTCACCGAAATAAATCCTAGTAAAGTTACAAGTTGAAATCTGGTATGATTTATGGACACTAGAGGAAATTATCTCAAAAGTGAAAGGAACAAAATATATCCACAGTATTTGCATTTTAAAGGTTCCGCTTAGTTAAGGTCACACTGTGGTGTGATGAGTTTTAAAATCAGATTGATTTTGTTCGCCTCTTTTCAAATATAGCTTGATTATACATTGAGTACAGTCTTATACGTACAAAGTAATTAATATCCAAGTAGAATACAGCTTTATATGAGAAACAGACAAGTTCTTTGTGGGAAAGCTCTTCTTTAGAAACAATTATTGGACAGATCTACGGCGGCACGAGGGATTTCCCATCTTATAAATTTAGTATACTATTTCTTCTTGCGTCAAAAGGTTTTGTCTTTTGTAATGGTGGTGCTTTGTTTGTATATAAAATACTGATATTGAATCAAGTACGTGCTCTTTGTCTAACGTCCGCTCAATACAAAAGACAATGCAGTGACCATGTCTAATCACAACGATACTATTACTATTAAACCTGTTTCAATCTGTTTCATTAGCTTGCAACTTCTATAGACTTTCTGCACTAACCAAACTATACTTTGGCGTATGGTACGAAAGATGAATGAATCAACTCGTGAAGAGAATGATTGCACTAACAAACATTCTTTCTGCAGTTAAAAACTTTTCACCCGTGTCCGTGAAGTGGTATCTCAGCAGTTAACAGTGACTATTGACTATGCTAACTAAAGCTACCCGCCATAACGTCCTTTCTCAGTAAATACAAACCCATGTCGAACTACAATGAAAATGAAAAGATGAATAGTACAAACATCTTACAATTTAACGCTTCGTCTTTGAGCTGATCCTGATTTTGACTTAGAAGTCCTCACCGACATTGATGTCACAGGTACGACCTCAAATAAACACTCCAGTGTGATAACCAGATAGAGATCTCTGGGTGAGATCAGGATAAAATAAACCTTCGAGGCGCAAAATATCTTCTTCCCAATCCACTCAAGTTCGATTAGACTCAACTTTCGGAGTATCTTTATCACAATCTAATTAGCCAATACTTCAATATAATATTAGTCCCAACTTTCAACAATAATTTTACCACGGTTTATAAAAATAGTCCTCTAAAACTCCGATGCAGTCAAAGATGCTCTTAGTATCTGCTGGATGAAGAGTCTAATGGTGATCTCTAATGCGTCTATTCAGCTTGAATCGCCGACAGTGCGGCCCAAAAACGTCGAAGGAACAAAATTACTTCAAAGTTCAAACAGTTAGATATCGATATAACGGGTACGTCGGAAACACATGAGACATATACGCAGGTCAATACAAGTACTTCCGAAGGTAGACATGACAGATACGTCTTAACCAATAGAAAACAAGATCACAACGAAACCGACCAATCACTGCACAAGATATCGGGGTTTCAACATACATTATTCACGGAATCAAGCCTCCTTGATTCTTAGCGGTGCCGTCCGGTGACGTAAGGTCTGGTCTTCCCAAATATAGGCATACGACCTGGCCAAGGCGGGAATTATGAGACAGGGAAAAATTGAATGATTGTGCAAGTTCTTGGGCGGTGCACGCAAGCAAAAGGAAACGTATTGTTCCATTGACTTTAGATAAAGGATTTGTGGTGGTAGATTATATTGAATATATGGATAAGATCACACTAAAGGTAAGCATTTAGAAGATAAGGTAGCTACTATCCTTTTTCTGACCGGATTTACAATTCTATGACTTCATTTTTATCTGCGGTTTCAGTATTGTGCACCTATCATTGCATGTATGCCTCGTTCACTATCTGGAACCAAGTTTTCGATAACATCGGATCAATTTGAGGCAACCATTAAAAGTCTTGCAGAAAAAAGACAACAATACTGGAAAACCTTAGGGTCAGGAAGAAAAATGGTATTGTTTTTAAGAGTACGCTCTTGGCTTTGCGTGACCTGAACTCTAAAACCTGTTTTGCCACCTGCCAGTAACCTGCAATCCACAAGAGTGAAGAACAGCTGAGACATAAGAATCAACTCACTGAATCATCAATGCGTCATGAGAAAGTCAACTATGAGAAGAAACCTAAATCAATCATTTTCTAACCTATGTTACAATTACCTAACCTATCCCAACCATTAATGAGGATATCTTATCAGTTCCTCTCACGAAAAAAACACCTAAGAATATATTAAATGAATCAGCCTAAGTTCGCTCCACAAAATCTTGATGATATATTTAACAGCTTGAACCAGAAACAAATACCAGATAAAAGCTTTAACTATGGATTATCTTCTATTCTTTCTCAAATATAAAACATTCTTACAGCCCGAAAGAGACAGACGTATGGGCGACTATATAGATCGGTGCCTCTCAAATTTACCGACAAAACTGCCGCCTATGACATTATCTAGCGTATACCCCCGAAAGCGATACGTTGCCAAGTTTTATCTCGAGCACAGCGGATGGTATATTTAGAATGACATTCTTGTTTCATTACGGCTGGTTTGAACATAGCATATTTGTTGAATTTAATATAAATGCCTTCTTTCTCTAAGATTTTCTGTCTAAACATGATCTAACTGAGTCTAGCACTTTACAGCTAATAACCATTACCAGTCGACAATTTAAGAAAATAAAATAAGAAACAAATTTCCAAAAGACAAGAAATATCTTGAGAATACAATTTTGAATAGTATAAGGTCATTCCCCGCAAGATGTCTTGTCTTTTCGGACTATAAAAAGCTGGGTTTCATATTGTCGTAAGTGTCACAAAGATAGATTCACGATCTTTTTAAACAGCTGGATTACAAATGATTTAAACAAATTAGTAGAAAAGCAATTATTGTTAGATAATATGTAAGTTTTCTATACGATTTACCTTTACGAAGAAAGACTATTCTGGCATCTAATAGGGATCGTGACTTTACGTTCACGACTATTACGAATATATGAAAACCATGAGTGCCGTGTTAGAGGTTGAATTTTCTGGAGATAGAGCTTTTTATATTAGCGGTTAAGATTCCCCGTAACGTGTACAGGGGCCGGTTGTTCGTACGCCGTTTAGCTTAAACGGCGTATAAGTTAAAAATATATATCCATATTTATGTCTTCCTTGAATAATGAAATGGAAAGCTTTTTAACTGAATACAATAATTATGTATTTACCCGTAGTTTTATTGCGTAAAATTTGATTTGAAAGACTTAGAAGAAGTGTGGGAGTGTTTTTAAATTCTGACTTATCCGCCGTTTAAGCTAAACGGAGTACGAACAACCGGCCCCAGGTAGCTTGATTTCTCGTGTTAAGATTCCAAGATATGTGTGCGTTTACCAAACATTAACTACTGCATTCTTTTGTACAAAACGTTTCTTTGGAACAAATCCAAAGAAACGTTTTGTATAAACAAATGTACAGAATTTGGCCACATATTGTGATAAAAATAACGCTACCGGTACATGTTACACAAAACAAGAGTATCTTCACCTCTCTCAACGAAAATTTGACGACCAAAGCAAGCCTTAGAAGAAGATTTCATGGTTATTACAGAGTATATCAAATTATACCAGTTTCGCTCAAAGAGGTTTTATCACAGATAGTGTTATGAATCTTGAACTGTAACAGGCCAAATCAAGGCGATAAGGTCTACCAAATGGGGCAATGTGTACGAATAAACGATCTTTCTAAATAACTATCTGCTGTGGCATTAAAAGACAGTTCTCTCTATATCTAATACTGTAGCTACGTCTGTGCAACAGTGATGATCAAATGATCAGGAAACTCAGGGAAACAGAAGAGCACCTGACTTCATCTATTTTAGCTCGCGAGTAGGTCCTACAACAATGTGACGTTACAGCCACTGGTCCATCTCCACACCCACATATTACAGTCTCAAGTCATACTAAAACATTAATGACACGGATTAACCAATATTATATCCCAACAACAAACTTAAAGCTGACCTTTTCGGGCTCTTTCCAGAGGTCCATGACACGAAACTCGCTTCGCGTTTCATTCCTGGTCGTTTCGTAAATGACATAGAACGCAAAACCTCTTCCTTATTAACTTATTTTCTACTCTTTCTTAACTATTACTGAACACGGCAGCTACACTACAACGCGTGTACGGCTTCTTATAATTCATTCTACTTTCAAAAGAGTTCTTTATAATGCGACCACCTGTCATTGAGAACGGAAAATACTCTTGTGACGTAGCAACTCTCAAACGTTGCGAAATATTTAATATTCCCTTGCGTAAAATGGGCGCAGGTGAAGGAAACAGACACAACCGTTTAAAATCCTGCCCTTCCTAGAAGATGAGCATTCAAAACCCCAACTTCGTCTACAACAACCTTTAGCATGGACAACATATCCATCCATAGACAGATTTTGCAACAAATACACCAATGGATTGATACAGCGGAAAAAGCACTGATCTGAACATAAATACTGGACTACTCACGCAACTCTGCTGTTTGGCTTTGGTAAGAATGGCAATAAACCATCAGAGTGTCGTCTTGCGGCCAAGTTTGAAGGAGCACGGCCTCTGAATGATGAAACCTGGGGTGACCTTCTGATCATTCTAACAAACAAAATAAAAGACATACATTAGTAATTGCATGCATCAAACTTTACAGAGGTGAATTTCAAACAAGTTCGCCTTCATTTCAAGCCCTGCGGTACAACAAAGAACAAAGACTTTGTCAAATCATTCAAGAGCCATCACTTCAGGCTTCGATATCATAATCAACGAAAACAGTCTTTGTAATACTTAATCTCTTTTAGTTGGACAAATTGTACATGCACTGTAGTATTAGAGGCAAGAACTTCACTTTAATATGAAATTTACAAAAAGGAACAGTTCCATTTAATTAACAGTTTTTAATCCAAAAACTAAATCGCAGGTCTTTTTTAAATTTCTCAAAGATCAAAGCAGATAAAGTATTTTATAATACTATAAATATGTTAATTTTGGATTTTGATGTCAGATACAACCCCCCCCCAATTTTCCCTGTGCAATACCCCCTCTCCCTTACAAATAAGGTGGAAAATATAACACTTACTCCGGTGAAAAAATCATGGTAACTCTTTATAAATAGGAAAATTTTGACGTCAAGTTCTTTAAAAGTTCAACGAAAGTTTTAATTCAAAACCAGATGTCGTAAAATAATTCATAAAGTTAGCTAACAGATAAGCTCTGCAATTACATAAGATGCATATTTCTGATTACCAAAATTAAAAACAAAAATTACCACACGCAGCCAAATTTCTCGCTTAAAGTTGCTTTATACAAAGCAATGCAAAACTATTGAAATTAAAAACCGGAGCTGAGCATTCCCGACAGTGTTACTAGCAATGAGATTTGTAAAACGAGGTCAAAGTGGTCAAACGCTACAATAGGGAATATTAATAAGAGTATGAAAATCTTACTACACATTTGATTGTACAAATTACTACAACCGCTAGCAAGATTTACTCAAAAATATTAAATCCGAAATTATTAAAAGCATTGTTCGGCTTTTCAATAAGTACGCAAGATATCAAAAGAAAACTCACAGCGCAACGTGGCATATGAGAAATTTAATACTATACTTTTGTCTTTTTAAATTTACAACTTTTATTAACCAATGGCTCTTTAAATTTTTCTGGTAAATGTACATCAAGACTTCAAGAGGAGCAGTTTTCATCAAAGAACTCACCTTTCAAACCTTGAAGATTGAGGATTAAAATATTCGTCGAAGCTTTTTGAAGTGTCTTTATCCAAAGTAACACGCTAAAATAAAACATTTATACATTAAAATTATAAAACACGCTACCAACTGCAAACAAACAAAATAAATCGGATTGTCAATATTTATAAAGCTTCGTCAATACCTTCTAATTCCGCTTGCAAGACTGTGAGAGAAGCAGTTTTAAATTTAAAACGAAATTTGTACTCAAATGAAAGATGTTTCCCCCATCTTGTCTGAGATTTGTAACTCGAGTGCAATCCGGAAACATTCAGGGGGGTGAACGGATATATACTCAATTGCACAACCAGCGATATTGAATTTTGTCGGAAAAGAAAGCTTTTACAATCATTATACTAACTTATATCATGAACGTATGATCTAAAAATACAATATATCATAATTTCTGCAACAATGATTCCCCCTTGGAATTAAAAAATGAAGCGTTCATGGATGCAAACAGTTTTAGGCCAATTGGTTCTAATTAAAATCAGACCAGAAATTAGCAAAACAGATTGCCAATTAATACTTCAATTGTTTTAATTAAAAGCAGAACGTTGAGTACAAAAGATCGCTAGTTAGTAGTTTGAACACGAAAAACATGCAATATATGAACAAGTATCATTGTTAGTAGAATTAAACCTTGCGAAAACTGCAATTTTTTTTGTCAGAATGACGGAAAAGTTTACGTCTTTTCCTAGACTTTCAGTATAAAGAGCCTGTTTTAAATAGACTTTTGAGCTGTTGAACGTCCAAAATCTAGTTTAAGATGGTAAAACAAAGCAAAACATAAAGTGTGAGTAGTGACAAAATGGGATGTGCCCAGAACCTGCACATTCTCGCAACTACAATATAATAGACCTGGCAACGAAGATGTTTTGGGTTACCGAATTTACTTGTTCCCAGGGATTACAAGCGCGCGCTTCAGATTTTTAGTACATTGGACAAAAAATACGCGGGCTCGGAGAACGATTGCCATCAAACCTGACCGAAAGGACCTGTGCACGACGACATTTTCTGCAATTTGCATTGATTAGAATATTCAACGAAATTGAAACTTCACATACGATTAGATAAATTAAATTAGACTTTTTAAAAATAAATTAAAATAAGATACACTTAATATAACGCTTCATTAAAGAATAGACACAAACTCATAAATTCGAAAGTCAATTTCCTTCCGCCAGTGTCAACATAGTTCTATGGTGACGAACTAAACTCTAAGATTAGGGAAACATTTACAGTACAAATGTTTTCAAAAACGTACTTGTTCTGATTTAACATCCAATCCGCTTGAATCAACTCGCGAAACTTTGGTTAATTCTGCTGCTAGAGATACCTTGAGATGATCCATACTCATAAATAATAGAACCAAAACAATATAATCTTTCGAAACCCACTCACAACTGTCTGAGCACGATAATCAGTCCAAAAAAGATTCCAGGAGTGAAACAACAACAAACTAACGTCCAGACGAATCTTGTTGAACTCTTGCGCAAAAGCAGTTTGTCAAAATACAAGTTCGTAAGAGACGTGACAGTATGTTTACACTGCAAGAGCTTGAATAAATTTAATCACACTGTGTGTTTTTTTTTCCTGTTCCTTGTAAATAAATCATGGTCAAATATAAGAGCTGAATGCGAAATCAAAACCACCGAATTTCTAAGTGCTACACACTGCATGTTACTATGAATTGAAGTACATCTATATTGCTCGATTGAACTTATATGGGCATAGGCAATAGACAAAGAATTACAAAAAAGTGACGGTTTGGGCACATTTTCCCGACTCTGTAATGGTTTTAGTTCAATTTTCGGTTGATATCGCCGGTGTCATTCAACATCAATAGTTTTGAAATGTAATATTAATCGGATACGATGCACTAGGCTAATGGCTGGGAAATGTTTAAGTTCTTGGATGGTCTGCCTGTGTCACTGTACTCATGAGGAAGTACAAACTTCTCGCTGGCTGTGGACTGGAAAATAGGTGATGTCACCTCCTGGGAATCACACTAGCACAATTATTTTTAGGATAGTGGGCCCCCCAGCCAGGAATGTTTAAGAATAGCACTCCTTTGTTTCTCAAACAGCAAATTGAAATTATCATTTTTCGAATTACAGCATATAGTTCATGCATATTGTCTGACGAGTGAAAATTGATTTACAGATGAAAATTATGAAATTGAATAAAAGTGAAGCAAAAATATCAAATATACAAATATACAATCGCAAATGCATGCATTATCAATATTTTTCTATATGAATTCTCTCAAACGATTTCTAATTGTCTTGCTGTTTTTCTTGGGCATGTTTAGACGTCTAAACTTTTATAAAGTCCGATGTTTATACCGAACTATCTATTCAATTCATTTTACCTAATGATCTAAAATATTATTGAAAAATTATCATTAAATACTTCCCTTGCATCGTTCTTTTTTCCTGACTTTTGTCTCTTTTCAGTTGCACTTTTTCCTCTTCCACGAATGTTCTTTTAATGTCCTACAAAACAAATACAAAATGATCTAGCTGTATGACGAGGTATAGAACTATAGTTGAAACAATTCCAACGGCAGCTAAAATAAGGAGACGGTGTCATTTATACCACAAAATGTCTTCAGTTTTCCTTGTTATGCTGAGGAGATCTTGGTAACGCACTGTTCCCCAGTCCAAACACAAGATTACGCTGTTCTTCTGGAGACAATCCTGTGATAATTTGTTCAACTTTCTGCGCGTAGTCAGGGTCTTCTCGAGGAGGTGTCTTCTTGGCTTTTTTGGGTTTGAATGGCTTGATGAGATTTCTAGCAAAAAGGAGAGAAGCCTTTCAGCCAAAAAGCCATTGGCTTACAAAAGTAAAGGAGTTTCCAAGAGAAAAAGTTAGTTTGAAAGTTATCACGAATTACATGCAATACAACAAAAATCCCAGTTAATAAGTCATCTTCATCGTTGATGTGAAGAGCGAAAATTATTACTATTATTATTATTTAAGAATATTTAAACACGGTAGCCTTTCACAATTAGTGAGTTTCAAAGGGCCGTGTATCACACAACATATTATATAAAAAATATTACAACTATGTACAGCAGTACATAGGATGTACAGCAATCCGCTACCAAGCCGGCACAGAATCTTGCATTACCCGCAAAATCTTTGCACCAAAAAGAAATATCCTTATGCAGGACTTTGTTTTATACAAGACTTTCAATAATCAACAACTCACTTGGGTAGTTGAAAATCCTCTCCTCTGTCCCTTCTATCTTGCGGGCTCGCAGGCGACGCACTTCTTAGTGGATTTAATCTGCGCTGTTTATTAGGACTATCCATAAGGTCAATAAACTCTGATATTGACTGCGGGGACACTAATTCATCCTCTCGTTTCCTTTTGAATGACTGTCTTGATAAGCTGCTATTGCTTAAGTTTTCTTTCCCTGGAATACAGAATAAACACGTTTGTAATTATAGATCCAGTATTAGTCCAGGAGGAAACCTACACTAACTATATCGATACTGGTTAGATCTATCAGTTCCACACTATTCCTCGTACAGATCTAGAGAGAGTCATCTCTTCTTGATTCAGTGTTACTACAGGAGGAAATCTAAACTAAACTAATTTCAAAGAGCGTGCATGGCAAGCCATACCAATAGTTTTCCCATATATTTCAATGGAAGTTTGAAGTATAATTATATTAGTTCTAGATAGTTTCATCCATTCTAAGCTGTTCTTCCTATCCTGGTAGAGTCATCTCTTCTTGATCCAGTGTTATTACAGGAGGAAATCTAAACTAAACTAGTTTCAAAGAGCGCGCATGGCAAGCCATACTAATTGTTTTCCCATATATTTCAACGGAAGTTTGAGAAGTATAATTATATTAGTACTAGATAGTTTCATCCATTCTAAGCTGTTCTTCCTAGAGATCCTGATAGAGTCATCTCTTGTTGATCCAGAGTAACTACAGAAGAAAAACCTAAACAAAAACGTTTCATAGACTAACCCAAGGAAGACTTTGGTGTCTCATTTAAGCTGCTTTTCTTAATCCCTATCCAACCAGACAGACTTTCGTGGTTTTTCCTCACGCAATCCCCACAGATGTAGTTATCTTCACAATCATCAGGCGTAGGAAGTATCGTTGGCTCCAAAACAAAATCGTAACGTTCTTTTGTTTTGTTGTCTATGATCAAAGGACGTCCTCCAATGAGCTGAAGTAGTACCCATCTTTCTGCTGCGTCTTGTTTCAATACTCCATCAACACAACACCACCTTGCTAACCAATTCCAATCTAAGGGACAAAAGTCATATATTTCATACACAAGTTTCAAGATTTTTGCCAAACAGATGATTTCCAGTAAGCTTCACAGAGCAGCAAATGGTGGTCAAGATTAGACATTTATATCACCATAAATTTCCTCTCATCCAATAGTGCCTAGTGAAGCACACTTGTTGGACAAGGAAGTAAGCAAGTTATTTTGCATTATGAAAGTGATGCACTAAGGCCCCGTTTACACTATACCGGATTGCTAACGGAGCGGCTCAAATTTTGCAACTCTCGATGCTCTGTAAAGATTTTTAATGGCAATGACACAAAGAAATATACAAAATCTGTCAGCCTAGTCAAAATTTGCTGGTGATTATTGCTCCTTAACAGCAAACGAAGATGTCCTGACGAGTGAATCCGGTATAGTGTAAACGCGGCCTAAAAGGCTTGTCATTGAAATATACCTTTCTGTGGTGAAGTTTTTGACAATGATTGATCAAGTTCAGTCTTGAGAGATTTTTCATCGCACTCGTCTGTGTCCAGGGTTTCGTCAACATTGTTACAATCATCAGTGACTCCCTCAGTTGAAATATTGTTCTCATGAGTATTGTTGAGAGCCTCCTGAGTGCTGCTAATTTCTGTAAGTTTTATTTCATTGCGATAGATTCTGAGTCGTTCCACTAGGTCCGAGTTCTGTAAAGTAGGACAACCACTGAATAAGAAAATCTAATTCATGTACTACCAACCATAATTTTAATGAAAGGTCCATTAGCTTCTACTTTCTACCTTTCCAATTGCTTTCAGTTTAAAACTTTTGCATAATTTCTGCAAATCTCTCCTCTTCATGTTATCCAAATCAACAGAATTAATGTCCACTTGATATTCTTCACTTTTTGCATTTTTCTTTGGTTTTTTTGACATACTACAACCCATGCATGAATCTGAAAAATGATCAGTCAATGTATAATGATATGATGGAATCACAATATAAGGAATACTAGTGAATAGTGTTATTGCTCAATGAGTTAGCAAGAGACATTGTCAGCTTAAAACCCATTAAGTGGCAAGAGTCACACCATGACAAGTAAAATAGCTGGTTTTAGACAAAATATAATATATAAACTTGGTTATAGCATTGTAATCGGTAATCATGTGCTACTTTGATATTCAGAACATAGCCAGACAACAAATAGTATTAAATATATTTGTACATGAAGTATCTAATTCTGTAACATAATAGTCTTCTTATCATTAAGCTTCATATTTGATATCTGTTAATAATTTCCAAAGAAAGTATATCAAATATTAACTTTATTAACCTCTTTAAAACTTCAAAATATTAACTTTACTTTATACTAGAGCCATTTCCCCGAGTTTTCCTCATTTATCTGTCCAACTCATGTCACTTGTAAACACTTCATGTCGTTTATTTGTTACCGGATATCAAATCTTAGTATACAAATATACTGCAATTTCCATGACACATAGAGCAAAATTGAGCAAATTCTACGCTATTTTGTGTTCTCTTTTTGAAGTAGCTTTCATTTTCGTTTTAAATTGAGTCACATTTTAACATGGGACACCAAAACACCTCAAAATTCAAAAGATTTATTTACGTATATATTTCTATACGGGTCAATAGTTCAACTGTCCAGGCTCATAAATAACCAGCAGCGCTATCTTCAAAAATATCAGTGAGCGTCTAAAATATCGGCCTTGAAACAGCTTCTAGAGTTTTTAAAATAATACAAAAACCTCCCTTTTCTCCCTGTACTTGATAAAAGTACAGAAAACGTACTGCAAAAAGTCTTTATGTAAAAATCACCGTCATAATTTTCGAGTCAGCAGGCCATGTTTGAATAGCGCTATAAGCTTTGTTATTCATCTTAGAGCTTTGAAAGTCAAGGAAAATAAAGAGGATATAATATATTTTTATACCTAGGTTAAAATAAAAAAATAGTTACAAACTTACAATGATTTGAGGTACTTTTTTTTCAGCCGGAAAACATAGACGGAGACGAAGAGCTTTCAACTACGGTAGTGGGTAACTGTGGATAGAATGGGATCATATCTAACACTTTCTAAGGAAATTATTAAATTAAACTTTTAAATTTATTTCTAAAAATTGTTACTAAAAACATACCTCTTTGCTTTCAAATGTGTACAACATCTACCAAAAAAAAGACTATAAGAAAAACTGTCAAAACGTTTAACTTTTATAAAACTTTTCTTTCCAACGAAAGAGATTCAGAAGCTAAAGAAAATTCGAACAGAACGCTTAAAAACGGAAACACAGCATCGCGAACTCTATTCAAAATGGCGGCACAAATAAACGAAGGAGTGACAAAGAATATATTAAAACCAGGCTCAGGAGAGATGCCTAAAAGAGGCGATCATATCACAGTTCATTGCACGGGAAGCTTGGTCAACCCACCCAAAAAATTTTGGAGGTTTTAAAACCTTCTATTTTGTGTTATAATGTTAGCAATTTTGTGTAATTGTTGCTAGGAATCAAAATTCTGCGTTTTATAGCACAAGCGATCCAGGACAACAGCCTTTTAGCTTTCAAGTTGGTTTAGGGAAAGTAATTGCAGGTGAATGACTGTTTTGCTGTTGCAACTATCAGTTCAACACAATTTGTTGATGTCATCTTTGTGAATTACCGTATTCGATTGAGCACTGCGGCGCTCTTTAAATTTTCAGTGGCTCAGATGTGGCGCTCATTCGGGGGCGGCGCTCTTTAAATATTTTTGCTCTCAAATGCAGCGCTTATTTATTCGAGGGTGGCGCTCAAACGAGTAAATATGGTAAGCTCTGAAATTTTATCACTACACTAGGTTGGGATGAAGGGTGTCTTACTATGAAGAAAGGCGAGACAGCAAGATTTATTTTAGCTCCTCACAAAGCATATGGCAGTGGAGGTTTTCCTGCATGGGGATATCCTTTTTAAACAAAACAGGGGCTAGTGCAGTTTAGTGGACACCTGCTGCTGACCACTAAAAATGTTATGTTATGAAGTATGAGCCCACAACCCCACCTAGCATTTTTAATATAATATATTATTTGGATGGTCAGCGGCACAAGGTGTCTTCCAAACTGCATTCTAGTGAAGAAGCATTTCACAACTCGGCTTTGTTGACTTATACTACAAACTGCCTTTATAACAAACAGTTGATTCAAACAACTACCTAGCAATTGTTTTCTTTAACTCTACTTACAATTCCAGCAAATGCAACTCTTCAGTTTGACATCGAACTGTTGAAGATCAACCAAAAATAATCAAGTTTGAAGATCATCTAGTGACTTGTAATACTAATAGAATCTAACAATGTAATAAGTGTTTATTTGTACTAGAATAAAGATCTAGAACATGTTTTGTTTTGTATGTGTTAGATTGTTGTTACATAAAAGTGCTTTATTCAATTGATATTACATTAAAATTCTACATTTACTTACATTAAATTTATCTGTTAAAATTGCTGCAAATATTGTCTAAGACTATTTATAGGAACTAACACAATTCAACAGTGAAGTCTCAGATCCAGTGTTGGTGATCAATAAGAAAGAAAATGATTTGCAACAGAGAGAAGATTTTTCTCATCAATGATCACTAACAGTGAAATCAGAAATGAAACCAGACCTTTTAGGGCCCTGGCTATACAACAATGGATATGCAAGACTATAAACCATGATTTCTGGAACAAACTAAAGAATAAACTATACTGCCAAAAACTCATTAGATATATGTCCGTTCATTTATAACATGTAATTATTCATGGCTATATGACCTGAATGAAATAATTTAAAGATTGAAGTGTAACGCTTTTGTGAATCACACTACTAGAGTCAGAGTGGACAAAAGGCTCTTGCTCAAAACCCAACATTCTTAGTAAATAGTTCTTTTTAACTATAACACAGTGCAGGTTACACTGAGGTCTTTTACATTATTTCAAACCTCGTTATATAACTATATTAAAACCCCAATAAATAACGATTATTACTACTGCTTCATATCCCCTGGAAAAGGCAAGCAAGTACTGAAGTTGGAATCCGTAGATAGATTACTTTTGGACATTGTAATATTTCATTTATTTAAACATATCGTCCAGTTCTGAGTTCATATCATCTAACATTCCTTGAATGTCGTTGAACAATGAATCTGTTTTACTGTGGAAAAGATACACATGTTAATACAACCACAAAGATTGAAAAGTTTAAAAAACTGGTACGTTCAGTGAGCAGTAACGTTGCTAGCTACAACACAAACTGTTTATACAGTGTAAAATAGATACGAAGATTGCACGACCAGTTTCCATAGTTACATCTAAGTGAATTAAGGAAACTATGAAAACAAAATAAGAAATTTTAAAGAAAACTACCTTTGTTCCAGCTGATATTTCTCCAATTCCTCCTCTCGTTTCTGTTGTTCCAGTAAATCCTCTTGAGACAACGTAAGGTAAGCTAAACAATATATATGGAAGCTTACAGCATTGCATTAGAACACAGGGGCCTCTTGTTCAATAGCTGGTTAGCTTAGTCCTGGGTTAAATTTTGAAACAAACTTGTTAACTGTTTGCGTATAAATTTTGAAAAGTTTCCTACAAATCTTGACTGAATTAACAGAACTTCAGATTTGGAAATGCACAAACCTAATAGGTTGGTTCAATTTACGGACCCCTCTACGATAAAGCACACGTTTGAATCCCAGCCTGCGTGAGCGATTGATTTTTCGTTTCCAGACCCAAGGCTATTTTCCACTTACGTGTTTTTTACTCACACCTATACACATGTAAACTCTCAATTTTTAATAAACGTATCTTATAAACAACCGCAAATGAATAATTGTTTAGACTCTGAGTTTTAAATCATCACGTGTCTATTTGTTGGTGTACCTTTAAAACTATACAACTTTGAAAGATTTAAACTTTTACGTGCATGTCAAAAACTTGTCACAGAAAATAGTCTTCAGTGAGGAATATGAGATCGCAGACGTGCCAAAGTTACTTTAGTTACCAAGTTTATTGATGTTTTCAAACGAGGTTCCACTTGATGGTCTCTGATGCAAGCTTTCCTTGATCTCCCGTTGAAAATCTGTGTAAAATAAAAAACCTTAGTTTCACTAAAAATGCACTGAAGACACTGCATTTATACCGATTAGTTCTGTCAAATCAAAGAGTTATTCCTAGAAATCTAGTACGAATCATCTCTAAGGGGCTGTTTATATGAGCCCTACAGGGAGGGCAAGCCCTTCTAAGCGAGATCTCGCGTGCTAATTAAAATTCTAAATAAAAATTGTTTTCGTTTACATGAGAGGAGGGCTAGCCCTCCCAG
>JAOBYK010136682.1:0-20697 GCA_025434845.1 Phenganax subtilis | reverse complement strand
ACTCTCGACTCTCGAACTTTACTCTCGACTCTCGAACTTTACTCTCGACTCTCGACCCTCGCCTTTTAGATACACTCACAAAAAACATAGCAACATGGCCACACATGGCAGGATGACGGGCGGAATGTCAATTGTCAAAGAATGCAAGTTACCGCATGTGCTCCGAGACAGAGAATAAAGAGTCGTGACGTCGAAAGTATGGATACCATTGGTAAGATTTCCAGCATTAATACATAGTAAGCTGTTTGATTTAGGGCAGATATTTGACTCAGCTAGTTTATTCGCTGTCTTAATAGTGTACATGAATGCAACCAAATCGCTGAACGTGTCCTTTTGATTATAGGCCTGTGTACTCGCCTTAGTACAGAAGTTAGCAAACTCTTAAAGCACGGCCACTAGTTGTATTGCCAGGATTTTTTCTTCTCCGATAAACGAGGAAAAAAACGCGGAAGAGCGCCTATCGCTGAGCGATGGCAGCTAAATGCCAAGAGAGTTTGTTCCGTTTTTACACCAGACGTATTGAGGACGCGTTATTCGTCCAGGCGGATGTATAGCAATGACCAGTAATTCACTGTTTGTCTCATTTCATTCAATTATTTCAAAAATTTGGTAAATCTGAAAAAATCCTGAAGCAATATCAAAACTCTCACTTGCATATTGTACCCTCCAAAACGTAACGTTTCAAAACGTACTTGTTTCCACACACTTGTTTGCAACTGTTATACTTTTCAGGTCGCTCCGGTTTGTGAGGTTGTTTTGTTTAGGCGTGGCCAAAAACGATACGAAATAAGCATTAGTTTTGTGGGCTCTACAACGCAGTAAGTATAGTACATTATTACGCAGACAGCAGTTGAGATGGAATGACGGCCTTCATATGACTACCTCTACGGCTTTGCCGCATACTTGTACCTTTCTCACAGCGATAAAAGGGTGACAGAAAAACCATTTTGTCACTGATATCGGTTTTTGTCCCGCTATATTTATTGCTAACTTTGGGACGCTGACCAAGTATGTAATAAATAGTTTATCGGGACTAGGCCCAGGGTGGATTTCTTGTAGTAGACACGCCGGAGGTACGCCGTGCTGTTTGCAATCATGCGCCGAACAGCCGTTTCAAAGGCGGAGCCCTTTTTCACGCATGTGCAGAATCTTACGTAAAAGCGTCGAAATGAAATGCTATGTATTCGTAAGCCTGTAATGTTGCATTCAACAGAAAAATTCAAGCTATCAAAGGATAAACTTTGCAGAAATGTCTCAGTATTTTACGCCCTAGGCCAACACGCTGCCCGAAGGGCAAGAGTGAAAGATGTACACCAGTACGCTGCGAACGATTACAAACTCACGCCGGATTTCTCCGGAATTTACTACATGAAATCCACCCTGGGACTAGGCGATATCAGTTTTATCGCTTTCAGGACGATATCATTCTGTAAGTGTTCCTCGTTCGCTGCGCTCACTCGTGACATTGATGATATCGGCCCTCAAACGATAAGCTGACATCGCTTCGCCCCTTACATGATAACCTATACATCCAACTAGTATAAAATGCGTAAACTGAATACGTATAGAGCTATGTAATACTGCAAATTACGCTGCGATGCTCATTAAATTTTTCTGATTCTGTTGTTAATGCGGGGAGCTTGTTGCAGAACGGCGGGTGGTCGAAAGCGATGCTTTTATAAAACTGTCAACAAAATGAAAACGTTCGTAGTCATAAGTCTTTATTTGCTCAAAATTCGAACGGATTGACCAAATCTTTTTTAAAATGGTGTCAAAGAAAAGAATGCTCTTGGCCTCCAGGACTTGTGCTAATTGTAAAAGTTACTCGAAATCTTCAATAATCGTTCTGTGGCCGGTTGTTCGTACGCCTAATAGCTTAAACGGTGGATAAGTCAGAATAAAAAAAACACTTCCACCCATTTTCTAAAACTTTCAAAAAAATCTTATGTAATTAAATTAAAGGTAAATTCAAAATTATTGTATTCAGCTAAAAAACTTACAATTTTGATGTTCAAGAAATACACAAACATGATTTCTATTTTGAACTTCTTCGCCTTTTAAGCTTAACGGCTTAGGAACAACCGGCCCCTGTAGTTTAGAATGGTAAAGTATGTCAAATGGTCAAATGCCGCCATCACAAAGATTTTTTTCTTTGTGTCGTCATCAAGTTCACACTATCTGTTTACCCCCCCCCCCTCCCCCCATTGCTACAATTCTGTGTTTCCCGCTTTTTTGTCAAACAAGTGGCTTTCGATTCAGAGCACGATTGGGATTCGGGCTTTGGGATTCGACAAAAAAAATTGGGTTTCTGTAAAGTGAACTTTGTCGCTTGTTAATCTTGGAAACCAATAGAGAGATATGTGCTAATCTACTCTCCAGTTTTACAGCAACTTATTTACCCGGGTGGAAATTTGCACCAGGTCTTGCGATTTCAAAAGCCCATTGACATGGATTTATGTTAAGAAGACCTCTTTCGGTTGTTGGACTTGTGGTGGGAATAATGGACGCACGCCTGAGGGTTCAATTTTGCAACTGTTTTTTTAGCAAATAAACATAACATATAGAATAATCGTCCTTTATCTATTTACAAATATAACATAAATTCAACTTCATTCAAGTTGTTTTTGTTAATTTTTACCAAATATTAACTGTTCCAAGTTACCTATGTAACCATAGACAGCGATATAGTATAAATAATCATATTATCCCCCTAATTACTATACATACCGTAACCAAGAATCATATATAACTAACCTAAATGTAATTGAATATTTTATAATTTAATTTATCTTCTATTACAAGAGCCTAAAATACGTTATTCTGCACACTTCTGTTTAAAGCGCAATGCACATTTTAGAAGCTAAGAGATAAGTTTGATTCATCGACTCTCGGCTCACTGAGCATGGGCGTTTGCACTTTGTGAATTGCGCTTTAAAATTTAAAACAGCGAAGTGGACACTCGGAGTTTATTTTTGTAACTTTACATACATTTTATACTGAATACAGTTATTGAATGTGTTTATGCCAACAGTAGTATGGCTTACAATGTACTGTCTTAATACTTTAGACAACTTGTTGATGAGATGCTAGCTGCTCGTGTTATTATCACTAACTACAGTGCCATAACGCGATAGTTCATTCTACTTAAGGCAATGTTACCTATCGATCTTATTTTAGTGCAGGAATGTGATTTGCAACCTTTACTGATTTCTCGCAAATATATTTTTTTTACAAATGCAACATATTTGAAACTGCCGTAGCTACTGTTTTTAATCGCCAATATGAAGAGATTGTTTTTAATGGTCGTTATTTTACCAAAATGTCCTGACATTAGTTGCTCATTTTACCATTCTGTGAAAATCTTATCAGTTTTGAATTGACATATTGCTAAACTTTTTGAAGAATTTCAGCGTTTGATTTTACAAGTCTCGTTCGCAATGTAAAAGCTTAAGAAAATTTCCGATTATGTCCTTTTGCCACACTTTCATGTATCAGTTAAAACTGAATGCTCTTATAGTTTGGACTTGATTTGACAAGAATTGTTGTTGTTAGAAAACAATTTCTACTGTGCAAATAATATGGCATTTAGTCTCAGTGAGATTTGCTGGACTTGACAAGACCCTTTTAACGCAAACTTGTTCAAACTAATGAGAGTTGTACCATTTAGCTGAACTGTAGATGTAGCTATTGTGGTTGGCATTACAGGAATGCCCAATACCTGGCTTGTACAAAAATACAAAAAATTATAGAAATTTTAAAAAAAATATCCTCTCAATTTTGATAGCAAAACGTAAGAAATAATGTTAAAGAATAAAGGTCGCAAGATAAGAAAATATTTTCTGTATGGAGTTACTTCTGCAACATAACGGATGCAGTACTGGGATTCCTCGCTTTCAATGCAATGGATATTCGAACTACAACAATCAAAATGCTTAGCCAACATGTAAGAGCAGCAGCACAACGTGTATGTTATGATATGAGTATCTTCTCGTGAAGGTACTGACCATCGAATTATCTCATTGAGATTTTTAAAGTTATAACATAGTAACAAAAGCATATATAATCGAATGCTTCTTCACATTGCCTTATCATTAAAAAATTGTTCATTGGACAAAGAATTAAACATTGTAAACTCTGTGCCATCTGCTTTCAATCTACATGTAGAAATAAACGGTGGTGCATGCCGAAATTCTGCAGTGATGATTTTCCCAAGAAATTTAAAAGTCCCAAACAGATATCACAAATAATTTTGACAACCAATTAACTTCAAAATACATGTATATACATGCATGACCTATTATGGAGAAAGGAATGCAACCAGAATTATTCGAGTATCTATGCCTTTCCGATATATGAGCATAATATAAACATAAATGAGCAACTTTCACGGAAAACATTATTGACTGCAACACAATGGTGTTTGACGTGATGGCTCAAAGTTGCCAGAACTGTCTCGTACCCAGGTCCTTTGTTGAGAGTCCTTTTTTGGCAGAAATATAACACTTTTAACTCCGTAAGCGCACAAGAAATCATGGGGACTGGCACAAGATTTAAAAGCGTTTTGAATATATCAGTGTACGACACAAAACAGAACAAGTTTTTGTAACCCTCCAGTAATGCTTTGTGGGCTTAGGTCCGGTTTACACTGTCAAAGTATCTGTGATCAAAGTGGAAATTTCGTCCAGGTAAGTCCTAAGTTTTCAAGCATTTGCTAAAACTATTTAACGGAAGTAATATAGTGCTCAACACTGAACCACTTCACCCTGATATTTCTTACAAATATTTCAGAACGTAGAATATCCGTGTGAAAAATTCCTACTTTGATCACAGAAACTTTGTTCGTGTAAACCAGCCTTTAGAGTTTAAAATTTAAAGCACTTTAGTTTTAAACAACGTTTCTGATCAGCTGTACATAGCATGATCACTGTTGTTAATAGAGAGCTTAAGCTTCGAGTTCAACGGCAAACGTCAAACGGCAGGCGAAAAAAAAAAGGCAACTAAAAGGACAGTAAGGCAAAGATGGTTAGGTCTGTCAGCACAGAATGTCAACAAAAAAGTGTTTAACATATCATGGAAAATCCAAAAAGATGAGAAGCCAAGAAACTCTGGCAAGAAAAAATGACTCTGCCGTTTGTCGTAGCGTTTAAACGTGAAGCTTAAACTCCCTAATCAAATAGTTTACACGTAGTTTTCACAAAGCGCCTGGGTACGAGATTGACGTCATATCTATAAATACACGCACCTTCAATGTTGGCAATGACGTTCATATGAATACAGCTTTCATCAAACTATAGCACGGCGCATGAGTATCTCTCCTTCTATTGCAAACGCCAAGGTAAAAAACCCCCGCTTTTGCAGTCTATTTTATCAGAAATTTTGTGGGCTAATATCCATCATTATAATTTGCCCCGACTTCGATTCCTAAATTTGTATCGTTTTAATATACTTGAAACTTTAAATGTAATTTGGAAACGTGTAGAAACAATACACATTTTCGTCATCCGCAACTGCATGGAGTGGGGCTGATGGCCAAGTCTAATTAGCCTTTCTCTCGACGCCATTTTTGGGGAACTTTTCGTGAGAAAAAGATGTGAAAATCAGAAAAATCTAAGCTACATAAAAATCGTTGTTCAATAATTGAACAGTAAATTAACTTAGCCCAGTACCCCAAAATGGTGTCGCGAGAAAGGCTAATTCCCAAGTATAGAAGGATGAACATATGCCCAATATTACTTTGCTTGTGCATTGCTTGATCATTCAGCGTCACTCTCATGCCGACAAAGAATTGGATAGTACTGAGATGGAAAGATACATGCCATTGTTTGATGAAGTCTGTATTGTAATTACACCAGCGTAACTGGTGCCCCACGACAGTTCTCCGCCACGTACGTTGCCACGTCTTCGCGTTTTATCGCAAGGCAACACTGGTAGAGCCTGTCCACCGTTGAGGAATTTTTCGTTTGCCACGCAGACAACATCTTTTCCGCAGCCGTAGCTTTATCCACGGCGAAGTTGGCAATTTCCTCTGGTGAGAAATCACCAAACTCCGCCGCAAGGTTTCTCCAGTTGGGTTTGTTGTCAGCTGTTAGCATAGCCCATAACCGCATTAAAAAACGTGCGGACTGGTTCCGCAGTAACATTCCTATAAATAACAACAACAACTTTCTATTATTTTCAACGATCATACAAAAGAATAGCAAAACAATGAGAGTACGATTGAGTGCAGATGATAGTAAATGGTGATATCAACAAATGGATATGCAATATACAATGGTTGCATATGTAGGCGGGCAGTACATTACGTTGCAGTTATTCACTAAATCAGACATATTAGTGTTTGAGACTAAATATTGATGACTTTACCTGTGTGCAGTGGTCTATAATGTTGAGGTTTTCGACCGAGAAATCTTCTTTCGCAAATTGGTCTGTTATTGGTACAACAGAACCAAGACGCCCACGCAACACCGAAAAGTAAAACTGCAGCAACGCAGCTGAGAATTATTACTACTAATCTCCCTGGATTGTTCTTTGCATTTGGTATTTCTTTCGCTAGAACACAAAAATATAGAGAAGTAGTCAATACAAGATTACTAGACTTTTTTAATACGCATTAATGGTTTCAAAATTAAGAGTTTACGTACGTCTCATCAGGCAAAGATAAATAATAATCATGTAGCTTTAATCAAACCCCCAAAAATGCTGCATGCAATCATTTTTCAGCACCAAAAAGTGACAAAACTAAACTATAGACTACACTGCAGGCTGTACTGATGACAAAACATTTCATACGACAATAATAAACGAGTTTGATATGGGATTTGCAAACAGACTCGAAGTCTCACCAAGGCAAACCCCGTAAGATCACAAAATGTATTGAGGAGGAGAGTTTGTAATTCATGAATCATACTTATACAGTTATACTCAGTTGTACTCATACTTATACAGTTATACTCGGCAAATTTGGCCAAAGCACGTGCAAAACGGCGAGGAATTGAACGTTCTGCGCATTTCCAGTAACGTGTTATCGACGCGCAAATACAGTACAAATACAGTGCCTGTATAGCATACTGTACTTAATTATAACTTGTAAAGGTCATGTAGAAGTCATTTTTGTCGGGCAAATTTTGATTTATACCCCCCCAAATGTTAATACCCAAGTTACGCCCCTGGTTATAGCTACTGCAGCGTATAGGTGAACAAGTGTTAGCATTGATGGATTACGTTGTAAGAGCTTTCCAGAGGAAAGTATAGTGCATTGAGATCACAGCGTGTGCTATATAAGGGCTAGAGGATGGTGTTATTTGTTCTCCCCCCAAACTGTCATGATCAGGAATAATACTGCGTGCATACGCTCAGACTAAACTAGTTGCGGCTCTAGCACTACCACAGCAAACTGCTGCAACTTCTCGGATGACTACAGAAAGGAAAGTACTGAGAACTGTTGTGCTTTTAATGAAAGTATGAACAGTTACTGTAATTGTAGAAGTACCACATGATCTTGTAAGCCACAGGCAAGAGAGTAGGACCGTATAGTCAATATGTCCAGAGGTGGTTTGGTAAGGCCCAAAGAAACTTGTTCGCTGCTTTTACTCACATAAAATTTTTAGGCTCGTTTCAAATGTCGAACTTTTCATGGACCGAATTTCAATGCAAATCATCTCAAACAAAGACGTTAAGTCTTTGGCATTAGATTCAACCCATGAAAAGTTCGAGGCGTGAAACAGGCCTTACATTTGCAATACATAAACAAGTATTGTTGCAAAAATATTTTCTTCAGTTTACCTGTCGCATCAATCAGTTCAGTAGTTACTGGCGTTCTTGTCCCGATTGTGTGTGCGGTAGAAATCAACAAGTCTTCTTCGCACACTGCGTCAGTTTTTGAAGTGCAAGAACTTCTGTATTTTTTGCACTTAGTGCATACTTGACACGACTGATTGGATGTGACGTTCGAAAATGTTCCCTGAAAGTTTAAATATTGTTATTAGTTGAAAAGTAGTCGTACCATCAGTTGAAAGAATATAGTCAGAAGCAATATTTGTAACAATCACGGTGGCTAGCCTCACAGTTGTCCGAGAAGCTTGGCTCCGTATACAAAACTAAAGTTAGATCTATGGTTATATTCGTATGTAATTATATTTTAAGTTAAAAACTGACTTTCACTTTTAGTATGTTTTTGTTCATTAATTACCTGTTTCAAATTCAGGTTCTGGGGTTCGTATATGGCGCTAATAGCAGCTGATTTATGTACAATCTACTAACACGTACCTCGGAGCATTCTGTGCACACCGTATTTGCTCCTCCCGTGCATTTTTGTGCAGGATATTGTCCAGGTGGACATATCGTGCACGGCATGCAGAAATAGAGGTTCTCATCATAATAGCGGGACGGTCCGCAGCTGTCACATTCTGTTTTTTGGTTCCACTCTTTCGTGAATGTGCCTACCTGAAATTGCAAATTAGATATAGGTAAATTCAACAGTCTCATTTCAAAGACCACTATTTTGCTCAGTCATCGGTGAATTCAACTGCGTTATTATATCAAAGTTACTAAAATGTAGCAGTGAAGGAGATGTGAGTGGTATAATTTGTTATGGCTCCGTTTTGTATAGATATACACACAGGGCCGTCCTCAGGATATTTTATAGGGGGGGGGGTGTCAGATCATCTAAGCCGACGGACTTGTACCGACTACATTCTGCATGAAACCTTGTCAAGTTTCTGTGGGATCCCCATCTATAATTAATAAGCGACGCCTGTTAAAATGTCGCGCTCTCAATGCAGAATAGAAACAAGATGACATAGTCATATTAATTCTTTTTATGAAATATTTTACCAACTGCGAGTAATTTTTGGTTTACCAGTCGTCAAATATATTTTGTCTGCCGACTGAACCTCAGAATAAAATTTCTGGGGGGGTTGTGACACCCTCCAAATCTCCCCGTAGCTTCGGGCCTGTATCCCCAATAAAACTGTCCTCTCTACATTAAATGTAGCCCAAATCAATTACCTTATTTTTAAAAAAAAACAACAATACAATACAAAGATGAGTCTACGCCAACAATTCTTTTGAAATGTAAGTTTTATATTCATGACTATTTATCCCTTCATCTATCTTAACACAGGTCACGACTCGTGGGACCTTTAATTTACGCGAAAGCTGACACAGAATTCTTTACTAACTTTATCCAATTCCAAACAAATTGTGCGCATGATTTGGGGTGCAGTTGCTTTTAATTCAAATCTCTGTTCTTAAATTCAATTCATTTGTGTCGTCGAGTGTCTCGAGTCTATCTTTAGTGGTAGATTTAGTTGCCTGTAAGCAACTAAACAACCATGACGTACTTCGACAAAAAATTTATATGGGGAGAACCTTGTAGAATAGGGAAGAAAAATTAATTTCTAACATAACAGTGAATAGATCGGAATAGATGATTGTGACTGATTGATCAAGCTTTGTGCGTGTTATGAACACGTGATAAGTCTCACCTGGCACGATTCACACTTAGTGTTACTTGTCGCGTTACAATTCAATTTGATGTACTCTCCAGGCCGACATTTCTGACAGCACAAGTTATTGTATTCATACTCTTTTTTACCACATCTTGCTGCAGTCATTTGTAGACCTGCCGCCGTCATCAAAATCAACTACATTCAAACAGAAATGCATATTGGTAGAGTGAATAATTGTGTTCATTGTCTACATTAGACTGAATACTATCATTAGAATGCCTCTCTTGTCACCGCTGCAGCAGTAAGATAATAATACTTTATACATAAACTCACCAATTGCAGGCGTATATGAAGTTTTAAAACAATTTAAGGTCTATTTACAAATATATAGTCTAAAGCTAGATCTTGCATGTTGGTGATAGTTTGCTTATGTTGTCAAACTATCATATAAATGTAGTATATCATGAAAATATTTCGATGTTACTTTCATAATAGATTTATTGAGAATGTTTAGCATGTATCGAAACATTTCCCTGGTGCTAAACATGTAGAAAATTGTATTTACATCGAATAAATGTCTTTTGTCTGAGACTCTGAGTTGTTGGAAATTATCATTGGTACAGCACATTAAATACTAATATTCATCAACAACTTCATTAGGGGTTACACAAAATATATTTCGGTCATTTTCGGCCAGATTCATCTGGTAGTTTTTGAGCAGATATTCTTAGTTTTGTTACTGCCTGACGATATTTAACGTGAATCCCAGCAACCCTGATCAAAACGCGTACATGCAGGGAGTGCCACCATGCAGTAGAAAGACCAGAGTCTCAGACTAGGAACCATGTTGTGCAGTATAATAGTGCAAGCATATACAACGAATATGTACAGGAGAAAATGATGCAGCAGCCTTGCATGTCTAGCTGTATAAAAGCGCTTTGCTATATTAATAGTACACGCCAATCAACTGCAGACTGAAATCAAACTTAATCCATATGCACAATAAAATGTGACGGTGTGTCGATTGACTCAAAATGATAACCCTTTTCAAAACAGCGTCGTAGATAGATTGTCTACTTGTACTTACTTATTGGTAGCATGGTTTTAGGCTACATTCACACTATGCTGGTACAGCTAGAATACAGCACAAAATCACAATTGACCGTTGCATTCACGTTATATACTAGTGCAAAATTGTTTTGCCATTGCCGTTACAATTTCAAACGGAACGAGATGAAAACGACCGGGATGCTTTGCAGCGTTGTATGAAAACCGGTTCCGTCTTGTCAGCCTTATTTTGGAACATAATTTCGAAAACAGATATAGCTAAATTGGTTTATTTGCTGTTTGGAAAGCTTTTGGCAAGCGCATGCGCTAAAATTTCGGAAGTGTGAACGCTAGCGAAACTGTATCGAAATTCTAACTGGATTGGTGCGAAAAGATGCGAAACGTTGGGTTATTGTTTCATTCCGGCTTAGTGTGAACGTAGTCTCTTATAAACATCGTAGACAAGAGCAAGCGAATCAGAAGTGCTTACTTATCCACAAATTATGAGTTTGTTTAATCCTATGAAGTAACAAGTATAATTACGACTTTAATTAATGTCATTTTTTCATGATATAATCGCAAGTTCATTGTGTTCATCTTTCATTGAATAATGTGAAATGCTCCTCCTATACCTCCTATGTTGATATACAACGAAGATAAATTCATTTTCACTCACCAACAATGGAAGTATGAAATTCATAATTGAGCAAACCTCTATGTACAGTCTATAAAAACGAGAAAACATATTATTTCAGCAAGGTTTAGAGTTATGTGCTAAAGAATTTTGCAGTCAAAAGATGTAATTATAATTTTTTTGTCAATTGCTGGTGTTGCAAGTTAGGTTTGCATGTTTCGCATGTACTTAATTTCGGATCCGTGACAGCCTATAAAAATGACTGGAGTATACTCAACAAGATAATTACATTTATTTAGACAATATTTTTTTGATATCCATATTCTATATCATTGTAAGAATTCTCTTGCAAAGAAGATAATAACATTTCTTCCTGGTCCTTAAAGCTATCTGTTCACTGACACCCTTTAATTTCGTTGTATTTTTAATATCCCAAGCTGACTATATAACTACACTCTCAACATATGTATGCTCAAGAGCATGCTATAACTGTACAAAAGTTACTTGGGTTCCTGTTTTCGTGACTATGCAATATTGATCACTCTTCGGCTCATTGATATGCATATAGCACGTGCATATGGTAAAACTAATCATTCATATGTTCTATGGTAGTTTTGCAAAACATCAGCTCACTTTTGCTTTTAATTATAGTCAATAGATTACGACTTTGTAATCTAACTATCCGCCTTTGTATGCGTAGTCATTGACGTTAGTAGTTTTGTTATAGCAATGCATGTCTCTACCAGTAGACCACACATCTTTTAATCAGCTGCTGTTTTACTTTTTGACAGTCTGGTGCTGGGACTGTTTGGCAAACCAACTTCCTTGTTCCAACTTATATAATTGTAAGTCTTTGTAATAAAATTGAGTATAGTGTTTAGTGCTTTGTGCCATTTGAAATCAATATTCAAAAATCCCATCGGTTGTGAAGCCCGCGTGCAAACGGAGCAACAGCAAGATCCCCAATAGGATTTCGTAGCAGTAGGAATGAGTTTCACTTAGTTGATCTACACTGGATGTATCATGAGATGTAGAACTTCAACTATTTACATCTTGTTATGATTATATAGCTACAGTAATGTAAAGATAAACCTTCTAAATATACTCTCTTATTTATAGAGCCTTGTTTGGTTGATGATCATGAGGACAAAAAATAGATAAAGTTTTCAGATAGCTTAGCCTTGGCGTCTGTTTTCAAACTCCACAGTGACTACTCCATCCAATACTACAGGAATTGTGTACGTAAATCGTAAGTGTTTATGTCTATAACTTCACTATATTGACCGACGACGTCTGCCAAAAAGGTAGCTCTATGCACGCAAGACATGTGACTGCAGAAATCATATCTTTTATACTGTATGTCACATGCGATATAATGCAGCTAGCAGTTTCAAAAATCAGTGGCATGGTTCGTGAATAACCGCTTTCCCAAATCGTAGCTGTAGAAATTTAATGTTCAAAACCAACTCTTTAACGCTGAATTGATAGGACTTAACTTTTCTTCGCGAAATGATAAGTTAAGTATTCATACATTTGTATTATTACAAGTATAAATATTGAATATGTATTGGTGTCTACTTTGACCGAATCGTATTACTAGTGTAGTGCGAAAGTTCAGGCATTTGCTTCATCAATTTTATTTTATACTAACAAATTGGGAAATGAAGGTGAAGAGTATAAGAGTATATTTTCGTAACACTATGGCACTATAGCTACTCATGATTATATATGGTTCTTGAAGACAATCTTTCTGCAAATAAGTGCATTGCTTTACTTTTGTCTTCATTCACCAATTTATAATTATAGCCACTTTTCCAACAAAGACAGCCGCTTTACGCAACTATTTTAGTTAAAGATCTTGTCCAAATACTCTCTGTACCTTAACCACGTGTGGAGCATGATATTGTTCTTACAACTTTCCGGCACGAAATGAAACTACTACCAAATTTTGCCAAGGTGAAAATAAACGTACGTATACCTACGGTGCGAGGTGTTGATCGAAGCTGATAATTGAGATCCTGAATGTTTATAATGGTGGACAGGAGTTATGTATCTGGGTGGTTCACCTTAATCCAGATATTCTTGATAGTTCAGCTCTCCAGTGGTGAATAGTTTAACGCCAATAAAACGACACTACTTCAAAACGGAATTCACTCAATCCAAAGAAGACATATGACCGCCAGTGAGTGATAAGTCGTGAAACGGAAATATCAACCGAGTATGTAGAACTAATATAGAGAACGTTTGTTCCGGTACTTAATGCGAAAGGACCGGAATAGCATCATACTTTAGTTGAAAAGACAGCTTTTAAGTTGGGTTGATGACGAGACAAGAAACGGTAGTTAAAGATGAAAATTAGCTAAAGATATTTGAAAAATGCCTCCTTATTTACATACTTTGAAGTTGTACCGTTGTGGGCGGTTTGAGTATAGCCTAAAAGAGTGAACAAATTTACTGATAATGTCCAGTATATATCCGACATAGCTGCATACAGTGGTCAATGTTTATGAATTACATACGTACACTCCTATACTGCTGAAGACGCTATTCTGTAGCTCGCCAGTGTTGCTGCTATACATGCGCGCCTCTCTTACTGTACAACTCAGTTATGATAAGCTCGAGTGTTAGAAGTTTCTTTGATAAAAACTCACTTGTGAGAAGTTTGCAAGAATTTTCTTTGATTGAGGTTATCGACCATTAAATGCTCTTCTTTTCGGTGTTTTTTCCGGTCTTGAGTGCTTCACAGTATTATATCGTGCTTAAAATCAAGTAATTATTTTAATCTTGCGAGAATTTAAATCACAATAAATTATTATGCATCGATTGAATAACAATGTAAGTTTGCTGCTGTTTTTAATCTGCTGCGAAAATGAAACGTTTTTGTACACCAGTTATTAAAAACAATTTGTGTTGGTAGGTGTTATCCTTGCTGTGAACTTTATCAGCAGATATTTTGAAATCCATTGCATGTATTAAAAAACAGCTAGATGAGAAAATTAGAATATATTAGGCGACGAAACAAGATTTCCACAAATAGTTTGATAACAATTAAATAGCCAGCAGGGAGGATTGCACCCTAGCGATGTACGCAGATATACCAAGCACCAAGAACATAGGATTATAATGCTTGTCTGGTGCAGTTTGCCGACTGATTACATTGTAAGGCTGGTTTTTTCACGTGTAGCTGTAGTTCCATCCAAGATCGTTTGTTATCAATTAGTTAGAAAATGCAGCAAAGTGCCATATTATGGGAAGTAACAATGTGGTTTTCGTTCTAAATCTATCACAGTATTTCATATCTTGAGAAGCAATAAAGTATGTTTAAACAATGAATGTCTAGCTCGCGTGTACGAAGCTTAATTAGATTGTGGAAAATATAAAGTTAATTTATATAATGAAAAGAAATTAGGCTGCATGGTGTGCATGCACGCATGTTCTCCAGTCATAAGTGTGTTGGTGTTTTTCTTCTTTACAATTCTCTTTGAATGTAATGTTTAACAAAAAGCAACATGAACCTTGCTCTTTATAGGATTACACGTGTGATCAAAACAAGTAATGCAGGGAGAGTCCCATGGATGGCTATATCCGATAATTATAGTTATCATCAGTAGTAGATTTCTTTAGTATAACTCATGCATGCCTGTCATCCTATATATACTTTGCTTTTGCGAAACATACTTTCCAAAAGTTGAATTGTAAAATGCTACACATGATATGATAAAGTTTAAGTTTACAAACTACACTTTGTAAAGTCGGGGTTCAGAGCTTTTAAATTGCAAGTTTAGCTCGAACAATTTTGTATCCATGTCACGTGACAGTAATGTATCGTACAGTTTTGTAAGTGTTTGGTATGTCCAGTGGATCCTACTTGTGTCATATGAAACCCTCCCGCGGCGGCAAGAATGGTATAAATGCGCATGCCTTCTGTAACAACACCAACCACCGTTCTAGAGTAGAAGTAATAGGATTACTGGTATTCATTGATTTTAAGATCACGTAACTCTTGCAGCTATTGTATTTATGAAAAAGGCAAACGACTTTGGGTTTTATATGAAGTTTCAATTAATGCCTCGAAATTCTGTTGACTTGTACAAATTATGAACATTGATTTACTGTTTTCGTGTTTGAGTCTTGTGACTTCATGCTGCTATACAAAATTATGTGACATCGGATGTTTGTTATAACTACATGTATGATGTATAGTAAAGTTAGAAACTTATCACCGATGAAGTATGCGGATAATTTGTCAAAGAAGTTCTTTTAGTTACGACTTGTTCTTTCAAATGATAAAATTAAATAAATTGTCCAAATTTCCTTTTTACAATTTTCTTCTGCTCTATTATGTAATCAATTAAGGTGGTATAAAGGTATTTTGTCGGTTATGGTATGTCTTTAATAATTATTGGCAGGAAAGTAAACTATACTATTATACCTTGAGGGTAAAAACTTTATATTAAAACATAATCATGCCTCTACCTTGATGAAATTGAATTTTTTAATGTACTGTCTGTGGTACTGTGATCATATGAGTGAGTGAAAGCGAGTGATACGACATGATATTTTATTGGTTATTCATGCAAGGGCCTTTCATAGCCAATTTACAATTCAGTGCAACTATGGCGCTATGTGCACACGGTAACGTTTCTGAGCGTTTTCATTTGTGTTTTTTTGCGAAAACAGATGCAAACACTGACAATGTAGGACAGGGGCTGCAGCAAATTTAATATATTGAAAATATTTTCCCTGGAAAGTTTTAACTAAGCGTTGAAATGATAAACCAGACACAAACGATTTTGGAAACGCTTGAAAACGGCGCTCGTGTGCAGTTAGCCTATATGCCGGTATTTACTAACGTCTATATGCATATTTAACCCGAGCTATTTATATTTGCAGCAGCTGTGGTATTAGTTTCCCTATACTGCTTATCTTATCCTAACCCACCCTGTCAACGTTCCCTGCAGGAGGAAACCGGAGTGCCTGGAAAAAACCTTACCTAGCTGCAACTTTTGACTTTCCGTATCAGAAAGTTACGTCCGTGCTGAGAATCGAAGCCACAACTTCATTAATGTAAGAGCGAGGCAATCAGGTATAATAATATCGCACATGCCTTCACAATTCAAAAATAATTAGCATTAATTTTGTTCAACCCGAGTTGCGAAAGCGTGTGATGAGTCCGTTTTGTCGGTCTGCTACATACATCATCCAATCAATAGTCAACTTGCCTTGCTCATTAAACATCATAAATATTCATATATTTGTATGTTTTTTAGATATTTATTTATGTTTATAATTTTAAATACGTTTTATACTCATGTTTACGTTTTTAACCGTTTAAGGTACCCCTGTTGCTATTGTGTTTTTTGTAAGTCACACTGATCAAGTAAGATTGTGCACTTTAAAAAAAGCTGTTGTGTATCTTTTTTTGTTTCTGTTGCCATGCAAGTCAGTAACAAACAATGATCATATCTATTCTTAAAAAAACTCGAAGGTTGAACTTAAGGAACACGATAAATATTTTTTAAGCATATTAAAGCAAAAACATTCCGCCGGCAATATTACTTTTGTAGTCAAAACATGCCAAATGAGGCTACTGCATATGCCTTAAGAAACAACTGTACGTGTGGTAATGCTACATATTTTGAAATAAGCTATTCATAGCCAGTACAATGATCTAACGCTAGCTCTGTTCAGTCGTTAACGAACAGATAATTACAGTCGTGTAAAGGCATGTCAAGGGCGCGCGTACTAAAATGTGCTTAATCTGTTTATTGTGTTATTTTACCTAATTGTTTTCCTTTATTTATGAATTCATGTATTCATGACAAAAGAAAAAAAAGTCTAGCTAGGCAAGACAAGGCATACCTTTTACTTTTGCTTCGTTGGATAGTCAGATTATCATTAAAGAGTAGTGTATATCATCAATATTGCACTTTACGAGTTTACATGCAGATGCGCATTCGCTCCACAGTGTAGCAGCGGCCATTAAATATCGCATTATCATGTGGTATTCTTGTTGCTAACAATAAATGTTTCAAATCTGTACATGTTTTATCAAGGTGTTCACAATAAATAGAACAAGACTGTACAGATATAGGAACATGATGAAATAGAACTCACAAGGATCTTTGATTCAGTACAATTGTCTTGCTATTTACTGCAATTGTGGTCTATTTGGATGTATGATTAAGAAGAATTTTGATTAATTGAAGTTTGCTCTTTTTAAAGCTTGGTTTGGAAAACCAAAATATATTAATCAATGAGGGAAACAGTATATCTTATTGTCTGGGCTGCCCTTGTAAGATGAAGACTTTTAATTTTTACTATAACTCATTAATAGAGGGCGAAGAACATATTACTCTTTTTCAATGGTAGCCTGTATTTCAGTGCAGTACATGCTTTGTGCTAGAGTAGAGAACTGGAATGCTGTCACAGACACAGTGTTAGGCTAAACTGCGTTTTATGTACTGACATTTTGTTGCTTGCATTTATTGGATGTGAATTAAGCAAAAATGCCCACATACAGTTTACTAACTACAATACAATGCATTGGTGCTTAAACCTGTGAAATAAAATCATGTTTCACGTAACGTGAATAGATAATAGTCAACTTGAAAACGATAGTCTAGAATTTAAGATCATAATGGGTCATAACAATGTGGGCTTTGCCTTCAAGTAAGTCTAGTTCTATTGCCAGGACTGCATAATTTCGTCAGACGAGACAAATTAGATAATTTAGAAAGGTTTTACCCTTCAGTTTCTGACTCTGTGTTAACAAGAGCTCCCCTCATTTATGCAAGACTACAACAATGCCAGTGCATGGTGGATGCTGCGTGCACTTCATCAGTTCATGTGTATACGTACTTCACTGATATACTTGTAACAATGTAAAGCATGTATAACAAGTTATGTTTCCCTTTCTTTGACCTGAATAGCATATATGAGTATTTAACTGGCAAATTGGTGAATAAACAAATTGTGTAATGACGGACGTTTGGTGTCATTTGTTCCCGGTTGTTGCGATTTTAGATATATAAAGAGACTCGTCACTCGTAGCTGCTGAATTGAAGGTTTTAACGAAGTTTGCCGAGTTAATTTGAGGAATTGGATTCAAAAGCTATTTCATCGACAACGGCAACTATGGCTGCGCTTACTTTATGATTGCAGATACGATGTTTGGTCATAATAAGCATGGTATTGCCTTAATTCCTTGGCTTCTTGTTGCCGTATGACCCACGCGATGTGAAGTGATGTTTTCACATTTCATAATATGAGAAATTCTAGCATAAATTCCTGCCACGAATCCATGGTGTTTTTCATTTACTTTATAAATATAAACTCCAGTGGCACCATGTATCGTACACAGTGTGAACAAACAATCGCACGATGGGCGATGTGATAATATTAAATACCTAATGATACAGACAACAAAATTCGTGTTTGATCACTAGTAGAATTATACGTGTGCATGGCAATATATTGCAATTCTGTATGTTGCTGGTAAATTAGTCGCATGCTCATATTGGATAATTGTATTGAGACTGCGTCGAAAAAAGGCTACAAGTACTACACGTATTCATAATCCACTCCGCTATAGATACATACCTTGTACTATAAATAAGTCGACTCAATTTATAAACTTCGCATGAAGTGGTATGTTGTATAAGGAACTTTATTGATAAATTTCTTCAAGTAATCAGCCGTTGTTGGTGCGATTTTAAACTGATGTTTGTAACGATGTATGAGAATATCAAATTTTATATTCTAAGTGATTAGTGCGACTTTCGCTAGGCGGTGTATCGTTTCGTAACTTTATATTACAGTATGCTGTTAATTCTAGCTAAACATTTTATTTGATTTCTATATATTGTGATTGAGTCAGGCAAAACTTTCGAAAGAAGAAAAGTGTACAGACTTACCACACACCGCACAACCAGTGTCGGATATAGTGTCTTTATCGAAGGAAATTGCTTCGCACGCTGAACACCAGTAGAAGTTAAATGAAGATGCGGGCGGAAGCTCTCGGTAGTCTTACCCTTGAAATGACCTCATTGTCCCATGGTATTGTCAATATACAACGCAAATTTGCAATTTCAATATTATCGACCTGACACACTGTCAAAGTGTCAGATCATGTGGCGACCAAAGTCATACGCCTGACTGTGTTAAGCAGTATGTATGAATGCCGGATGCTACATTCAGCTTCCGAGGAGTTCTCAATTAAATGTTAAATGTTACGATTCGTTTTAAGACGAACATGAGCTGTTTCTGAAAATCCAATATCGTACCAAACAAAGAGTCGTGCCCAAACGCGTTTGTGCGCAAAAGCCGTACTGGATGCTTATTGGCCAGACAATTTGACCATACTTACTTACAGGCGGGGCTAACGATCAGTAGTTGACAATTAACTATTGAGTTTCGAGAGTATAACTTTACAAAAAGTCAAAGGGCATATATTATTAGACGATTGTTACATCTGGTATACCATACAGACGAAGTTTTAAAATAAAAGAAGCAAACAGTGGAGCTAGGTGAAATGGGTGAACAACTTCAATCATACAACAATACTCTGGTCATAAAAGATAAAACCGACCATTATTAGTGCTGCCAACGTGTGGCAATCGCGTGCTAAAATTAATGAACAAAAGTCCAAATTAAAATCGTCGTGATTTACTGGCAGTTAAATGCAGACTATTGTGGTATCTTACAGTCTGGATAAAAATATACGACTGCTTAGTGTCAGTGCAGTGGTATGACATGTACGTTTGTACAGCAAGGTGATGGGTTTCTGTAGTGCTGGTATTCGCATGATGTGCATGGCCATAGAACCGCCTGTAGATACTATATCATTCTGGTTACTGGCAAGACATAACCCCTTGCAGGCTTACTGCTGTAGAAAGCACAATGTAGACGAAAAGTGATAGCAAAATCTTCTTTTGCTAGAATTTCTCTAGCCGAAGGCAGAGCAAATTACTTAAAAGCGTTAAAGCAAATTCCTGTAACCAATTTCTATAAAAATGCATCCGCATTTACTTCATAAATATCTGTGGTGTATCCGTAATTAAGATCTAATCACGACAATATAATATTGATTCGAAGATTGGAAGATAAAAGCAGTCATCAGATTAGACTCGAGAGATGAGGGGAGATAAAATACTACAAGTCACATGAAGATTGGGCATGAAACTGGTATGAAGAGTCATGGGACGGGTAGCCCCGTTGAATGTTAAACAAAAATAAAAGCATCGTTTTATTGGCTACACAGTGCATAACCTATACTGATACACGCCTAACATTATATCTAACATTAAACCTGTAATGAGGCCTTGATAAATTGTATATTTTTATTGTTGAGAAAATATTAATTTGATACATCCGACGAAGATTTCGAATGAAAAATTGGAAGATAGTATATTCCACGACAACAACAAGTTTTGCGTTATGATCTAGCATTATAAATACATATCACTACACTGTATTTCCCGTAGTCTTTACGATCTTTAGGCGATAGATGTCAGTTCGTTCTGGTTTACCAACGGTACAAATCCACCATTGATTTTATATATATGT
>JAOBYK010135571.1:0-20698 GCA_025434845.1 Phenganax subtilis | reverse complement strand
ACTTTAGAAAGGCTGTTGCTTTTGATATTCAGAAATTAGAGCTATGCCGACACTGCCGTTTCAGGGCGGGGTCATTTGAGGACTTTCGTCCCAGATTCGGGTTTTGGCACATATGCCATGTTGATCGCCATGGTCATTTGACCCTAAAACAGTTGAGTTTGCTTGTGGTAAATCAAGTGCATACAAACTCTTACACAGGTCCTGGACTATTTACGGAATGCTGTTTTTTCTAAGTCCATACTGCTATTTGGCATGACTGTTAGAGCTATAGTGATTAAGCAGAATTTTCGCTTGAATATTTATTTTTATAGCTTATGGCTTACTAGCACTTGTTTTTCTGAAAGAGTACCAGAGTGAAGTATTTCTAAGTTAGGTCACGGGTCGCATGTGTATTTGTACTCGCGTTTAATCTTTGGCACCAAGTTGGATGAATTTGACCAAAAATAGTACCTGTTTGCTATTTTAAATTGCATCAAACATGCCAAAAATCTCATTGTTCTTTGAAGCTTGCGGAAATTGGCGCCTATCACCTAACTGTGTTTATGCGTTGTTTGCAGAATGCAGGAAGCAAGTGACAAACAAGCGTTAGGTCAATGCCTCCTTTCGAGTACCCATGCCGACATTAAACTTTTTCACTTCGAATAAATGGTTATAGAAATAATTTATAGCATATAGACTGATTGATGTATAGTATAGAAATTTTAAGAAAACTTAAGCGTATGACTGCATAAAGTAGATATGAAATTAAAGAAGTTATCAAGTAGATTTGATAAAATGAATTGTGCTTTTGTAACTAAATAAATTTGCGTTCGAACATTAACGTCTCCGTATTGCGTTTTTCGGTAACCACTAGTAGCCATGGAATCAACGGCCTTGTTACGTTCTAGAACAGATGAGCAGAGTTTAGGTAAATGGCGTCAGGCAAATACGCCGTCAAAGCAGATACTCTCAATTACCAAGAAACGCACATGCTTTCGTAAAATTGGCAAACAGTCTGAGTTAAATGCTCTCATATCGTCTAAATATCAAAGATTATATAGGTTGAAATTATACAAATATGTTTCTCATCACCATTCCCACATTGACATGCATAAATAAGATTACCTAACCTCAACTAAAACGTGCGTGTGCGAGGTATCCAACGTTCGCTGTCTTATATTAAGGAGCTTACGAAAATGCGAATTCGGGCGACGACGCCGTGACAACAGTAAGAATGCACATGCGTTACTTATTTCTGGCTGCTTCGCATGACCACGCCGCCGCCAGAAAAGCTCTTTTGATCGCGTCCTCAAAATTCAAAATGGCAGAAGAAGGAGTTATTTCGAAAACGTACAATTTGACAATGTTTGAATATGTTTCTTGCTCTTCTTATTATATTTTAACAAATTTAGATATAATTACATATTTTCTAACTATTTAGCGATTGTTTCTGATTACTCAAGCTGAATTTAGATGTGAAATTTGAAAAAAACCAAGGTGTTGTGGCCGAAATTTGCGACGTCGGCGAATCCAAGTAGATTCGTAACATGAATTTGACTTAGGACGATGCTGCGTTGTCATGGCGTCGTCGTCGCCCAAAAAGTGCTAATCGTAAGCTCACTATTGCTATGCCATAACTTAAAAGCTTGAAAGATAAAATGAGGAGGCTTCCTACACGCACAAGGGTCAGCATTGTTGAACAGGATTAAAGTTTTATCGTTAGAACATAGCAAACTGAAATGATTGAATACTCGCTTGAATTAAACCCTGACAAATGCAAACAATTTAGAATTCCCTTCTCTAATCGACCCAGCGACTTTCATCCCGTCGTGATTGATGGCAACGAGTTAGAAGTGGTTGACACCGTAGGACTTTTACCGGTGATTCTTACAAATCAAGTAACTTGGCACCCTCAGATTCAAGAAATTATGAAAGAATCTGGTAAACGGGTACTTCTTTACTATAAAACAGTAATTATTTATACTATTTCGTATGTGACAACAGTATAAAGTTCGCAGTTTTCTGCGATGCTTGATAGCAAATCATCTCACTCAGTTAAAAATGCAAGCATTAGCACAGAGCACGAGCGTTTGTGGGCGTCAATGCAATACTATTGCCGAACATGACGAGTGGTAAATGATGGATGATACGTGCCGACAATGAACCAAAACTCTAATCCAAGACCTTAACTACACAAGCAACACGGTGAGTAAATGACTACCAAACTGACGCGGTGGTCGTACAAACTGGTTTTGATTTGTTTCTAACTCTGACAATAGGACCGGAAATGTATTTCAGTTTTTACACTTTTTCATTAAAGAAATCGCGTATATTTAGGTTTTTGGATGTTGCTCAGTTTAACTTTAGGCTTTTATTGCCCATTCTAAGTTTGTTGGCGGCTCTGCCACGATCGTTATTATTAATTATATCTAAATTAGAAGAGCTCTTCGCGTCACACTCAAAAGATGAGTAGAAAACAAGTTTTCTCTTAGCGTTTAGTAACTCCTAGTTTTGATGTCTAATCACTTTTAAAATCTTTGTATCAACTTCATTTTTTTTAATTATTAGCATGAGAGGTAACACTGCTAAGCATTTCAGCAGTTCTACCCATTTTATTTACGCCGCAGACTGTGTAATTTTCCATTTTATTGATCACCTTGATCAACCAATGTGAGCAGAAACACAGTCGTGCTTGAAAGATTCCGGAGTTATTGTTCTACTTAACTCTATACAAAGTGCAGTTCCTAGCATGCAACAAGACGAGTGCTTAAAGGTTCACTCTGCCTACTGCTTCTAGTTTTGGCTGCATGTGTACTGCCTTTAAAGACTGGTGAGAAGCCCAGAGGCGTGTTCATCCATTTTCGCAATTTGTCAGTACAACTTAGTACATCAACCACCAACCATCTCCAGTGTGATACAGCTGCTGCCATGATGTGTACAATCTATTTCATGTAGATTTACGTTGCAAAACTTTACGTCCGGCAAGAAATCATGCATTGTTTTGCAGAAATTGGCTGGTGACTCTTTGATGTTTGTTGAAAAGTTACTCACTTTTATTCGAAAGTACACGATTTGCCTTCGAAGCATGCATGATTTGAAACGTAAACAAACATGAAAAATATTGCACACTACATGCATGGTGACATGCAAACAGCAGTATTGCAAAACATATTGCATATATGCACCACATTATGCCCTGCCACAGACTTTTGTAAATTTGTTTCAAAAATATTTTGAAGCACCTTTCAATTAAGTGCTTGCTCTTTCCTATTCTCGAAAGGAATGCTCAGACTTTGTGTAATGATTAGAATACTAGAACTATTCACGTAAAAGTCACAGTTGCGCATTTTCGTTATTATGATATCCACTATCATCTTTTCTTCTTGGAGTTTCGGCAATTATTAGCTTTCCTGAACTGGTAATTAAACCCTATCAATTTTGCCTTTCGACGAAACCCGGTACCTGCAAAAAACCTACGACTTATGGCAGAGTTGTAGTCGAACCTATTATACTGAATGGCACTAAAGGCCAGTTCACACGGGCGATTTTTCCTGCTATTTAGGGTCCGATTTTTTCTGTTGACGTGACGGCAATTTTAATACGCACGGGTGAACAGCATGCGATTTTGAAGCGATATTTGTGGCGATTTGGATTGCGATTTTGTCAAGACAACACTTTAATATGGGGATAATTACATGTACACTTACTGCTTTCGAGATACATTTTTTTTTATCCAGCAGGTGAAATTCTGCGCTGTTTGCCGTCTTGTACAGGTACGAATATTCTGCCCATTCGCCTATCAAAAGTTCCTTTAATCTTTAATCTTTAACAAAGTTATTTAAACACGGTAGCGTACTCAGCAAAATATATACTGTCTGATTTCTAAAGGGCCGTGTAGTTAAACTACAATTACAAACTAAAACTACAACTATTATAAACAGTAGTAGGCATATATATTTCATTTTATTTCTGAAGGCACGGTTGCTAAGCCAAAATTTAGTATATTTTAGTATTACGAGAAATTGCTGAATCAGCAAAAATGGGGTAAAAATCGGGTGTTTTTTCGGGGGGGTGTGTAATATGTAATGAGATTCAGTTTTTTTGCGAGTGTTTGTTGTGTGTTTATATGAAGTATTGGGTTGTGTTTTGGTTAATAATTAACAGAGTGTTTGTTTTGTAGAGAGATGAGGAGGATTATGATGTATAATGATGATGATGATGATGATGAGAGGAGGATATTATGTGTATTTAAGGGGTTTTTTTGCGGGATGTTTGTGTGTGTGTTAATGATATAGTAAATGTGAATTGATTTATTCGCATTTAAGCGAATGGGTTTAGCTTAGCTCCGCTCTCCAAAGCCGTTATCGAGCCGAATGAGGGATTTGATGCTGCGCATCCTCTTATAAGGACGCGATGACGTAAGGGGATTTCCATTTTTGTTTTCTCGATTCTGATTGGTCAACGTATATGCTCGAACGTGATTGGCTCGTCGTGCGCCGGGTTTCGTATTACGCCTATATTTTATGAATGGTATTTTTGCATGCACATTATATGAGTAGTATTTTATTTAGTATTTTAGCTAGTAGTATTTAGCTATATATAAGAACTAATATTTATTGTAACATGTTCATTTACAGTTCGCATCAAGATGGATGTAGATGTGTTAAATCACAGAGAGATAATAGAATTAAAACGAAAAGTTGACGCTTTAGAGTCCGATATGAAAATATGTTTAAAAAAATTCAATTTAATCGCATCTGTTCTTAAGCAGAGCTCGTGTCCAGATGTATGGTCGTGCCAAGGTTGTGACGTACACCCAAGTAGCAGCTGTTTTCCATTTCCGTCAGAAATACCATCTCGAAATCCGCCACCGCAATATTTCTTTGGTGGTAAAGTAGTATCTAAGTAGTATTTTCATTATGTGTTTGTATGAGGATGAGGAGTACGGTGTTCACGGTTGCTTTATTTTTGGACTTATATTAATGGGTATTATGTTGATTGGGTTGATAGTGACAGAATGTTATTTGGCGGGTTGGTTTTAATTACGATGTGTTTGGCAGAAAACGATGAAAACGGTGTTCACGGCTGCTTCATTTTTGCTATAATATTAATGCTTACAGTGTTGACGTTTACATTTGTGTTGTTTATGTATCACCACGTTACCTGATGATCGAAATATATTTACTTTTTGGACTCTTTGTTTTGGCGCTTGTATTAATAGCGAGCGTGGTAGTCGCGGTGTGTTTAGATCGTTATGACACAGTGACAGCAAGCAGTTTGGATATAGTTTAGCATGGAACAATCAACAAACGATTTATATCATTTGAAACAAATTGAAGAAAGGTTGAACGAGTTGGCGTTGTGTGATTGTGCAAAAGAGATTGTGGCAAAGGACGAGAAAGTTTTGAAGAGACTCGACGAAGTGAAGGAGTATTTTGAAGAAAATAAGAACGTGTTGAGTGTCTACGATGCGAAATTTTTTGAGCGAAGCAGAATTATCATGCAATGGTTTGAAAATGATAGCAGCGTGTTTACTACATTATTGGAACAGAATAAAAATATGATGAACTTGACGATATCTTTGAGAATGTATATAGAACAAAATACTGAAGTAATAATGAGTTATCTTAGTTTAGTTGTTAGTTATGTTGAATGTGTAAAAGATAGACATAAAGAGAAACATGAAGGTTGTTTCTTTTTGAAAGATTTAAGAAGTGTGTAAATAGTGTATAGTTTTTTGCAATATAAGAGAATTAAGAGAACCACGTGTTTCGTGTATTTGATTGCTATATCGCTGCTATTATAAAGCAAAAAGTATAAGAAATTTGGGATTTTCGCTGCTATTCTTTCATCAGGTAAAGATGAACTATGCTGCTGGACTTTTGGATGAGATCGAAGATAAGAGAAAAATTTGTTTAAATTGGTATTTTGAGAATGGAGATAATTATGGTCAGACTTTATTGTATAGAGATTTTGTAAGCTGGGTGAATAAATATGTATCCGTAGACTTTATGGGTGTTATAAAAGTGTATCATGTTGATAACAAAGATTTCATTCAGCATTTGTGGTCCAAGGTTAAACATTTGAGAGACGACCCGCCTGACGCAACACCCTGTTATCTCACGTTTCATACAATATATCTTGGTTGGGTGTAAAAAACCGCAGCAGATGGTAGTAATTATTAGATTTGTCTGGGAATTTTGCGACAGCAGTGGTCATATTATTTTTAACATAAGACATTCCCTCCCTGTGAAGGATTTCCGTGCAATTTTTGAAGATCATGAAGAAAAATATCCGAGATTGTTGAAAGAAAATAATCGCATTAGTTTTTTTGCGTTGAGGAGTTAATCGAGTTATGGGGTATAGTTAATGAGGAAATACTACACATTCCCCAAACAACATTTCGTTTACCCACAAAGCTGTTGTTGATAGGGTATAAAAACGGGTGTCCATGTTGCGATTAAGTAATTAAAATGAAAAATAATGCAAAAAAATAATGCGGCGAAAAAAGCAAAAGGGTGGTGTGACGCGTCATCGACTTTTCAAACGTAGAAAAGCAGCAAAGGAGGTGCTTTGGCAAAAAGGTGGTTTTATATTCCCTATTTGGCGTGCTTTAAACAGCAATTATTGTAAAATCTTGTAAAATTATGAAAATCGTGTAAAATTATGTAAAATCTTGTTAAAAATGTTGTAAAATGTTGCTATTTATACTGCAAAAATGTTGTAATTCAATAAAATGGAAAACTGTATTTATTTACCTTATTTACATTCACAATTTACATCATTGAGAAGTTCGCTGTCCATAACTACTTTTATACTACTTTTTATCTCCTTAATTTTCAATAGTTTCGTCTTATACATGTCGGACACTCTATTGTATGTTCTATATTTTCTTTCAGTATCAACAATAATTTCTTTAGCTGATGAGGCCGTAAGACACCAACATTCAGTATCCTTATATATCAGTTTTCGTAAATTTAATTTTAACGATGTTTCAGTTTTTTCGTTATATAGAGTTATTAGGGCGTTATCGTTTGTAGGTCTACCTTTTTTTTTCGGCACTTGTTTCATTATCTTTATATTTTTTCCGCGTCCATTATTCCCTTTAGCTCTTTTTTCTGCGGAGCTACTGCTAATGTTGGTGGTGTTGGTGTTGGCTCATTTTGTTCTGACTCTGGTTCTTACTCTTTTGTGTCTGATTCTGATTCTTCGAGAGGTTGGATTAATTCGGACTCTGGCTCTGGTAGTTGTTCAATCATGGGTACGGGTATGGGTAGTTCTGGTTGTGGTGGTGTCGGCGGTATCTGTATCATGCTTGCACGTTGTTGTTGTTGCTGTTTCTGCTGTTGTTGTTGTTGTTGTTGCAGTTGTTGCAGTTGTTGCAGTTGCTGTTGTTGCTGTTGTTGTTGAAATTCATATACTGCTAGGTTATAGTCATTAGTTAATTCGATGGAGGATAGTAGATCGTGCACATCCTTTTGGTATTGACTTAGCGCTTCTACAGAATTTACCGGTTTTAGTTGATGATGTGTCGGTTTACATTCTGGAACGGTACTTGTTTTATACTTTCTGATCTTCGTCCATTTTTTTACCATATCTTCAAAAGATAATTGAAATTGTGCACGATCACAGAACGAAATGAAATCTATGAATTCTGTTTCTTCGTTTTCGCTACACACCAACTCGCAGAATTTTTGAAAATTACTGCCTGTGTTTTCGATTTTGGTTATATTATTATTACAGTGGACATCCATTCTCTTCTAGTGAAATGTGCTGAATGAGAGATGTAAACTGAACTCTCTTATATTTACACAATAGTGCGTCACAGATACGTATTTCCCCTTGAAATAAAACCATTTCTTTAATATAAATACTATAGAAAAAAGACCCTTTGCCCTATACTAAAAAATACTATGGTGTAAATTATGAGATAATGAGTTGTTGTATTGAAAAATAATATATGAAAAAGAGCGTTTGTAGAGGGAATAAAGCTAGGTGCAGCGAACAGTATGGGCAAGTATGATTCGTTGTAGTTTGCTAGAGTCCGGTAGACAACGTTTGTTAGCGACAGTAAACCGTATACTGCGTGATGAAACATCAAACTCGTATCAATTACTAACAGCACTAGTGGACTGGTATACTTCTTATGGTTTACAATTCTTTAGTCATCACAACCCTGATTTAGATCGGCATGGTCAATATTCAGTGCGAGTATTTCTAAAATTGTACAATATTATATACGCGTTCTATCACACCAATGAAGTAAGGAGAGAACGCAATGCGTCGCAGTTCGTCGTGTTGAGTAAAAGACAGATCAGACGTATAATAAACGCAGCATATAGGTGAAAAAATATGGATGCTTTATATGAGAACAGATGCATACAGCAACCATGTGTAAAGTATTTTGACGGTGATGAGAAATATGACGGCGATGTGAGAGACTGTATAGACTCAGATATTGAATTCTACGATATGGTGAAAGAATATGCAGAACAAAAGTTTTTTGAAGAAGAAACAAGCATGATAGTGGACAATTATGTATATAGAAATGTACGATATGTTTTGTTTTTAAATAATCTAGAATGTACTCGTCACGAACATGAGCAGTGTATAGACAGTAGCGGGTGTATCATGTATGTAGTGATTCTTGATTTACATACAGGGTGTCATTCACAATACAAGATATGCGCAGCATGGACACCGTTCATAACAAACGAGCATTCATTTAAATGGCCCGATGTTCATATGCATGATTTTAATTGTGATCATGTAAGAGCGCACCGACACGGTACGAAGTTTACCAATGAAGATAATTTTAATAGAGCAACGAACTCTATTTTTAATCTAATGAATAATTTAACACAGGGTGTGAAACACGTGTTAGGTTGTAAAAAAAAGATGCTGACGTCTAGACGAGACCGTCTCGATAGATTTCATAATTATGGAGTTTTAGTTTCGTTACGATTTTTAAAAGTTTTTTTTTTAGTTGCGAATTATACAAAGAGCTGTATAGATAAAATGAAATCGTTGTGTAAATGTGGCGGGTTTGCAGAGAGAATAAAGAGGGGTTGCATATGTAAACTTGTAAAAAATGTTCATGGAAAGAATGTATAAATACATGTTTTATGAAATTGATCTTGTCTTTTGTGTTTTGTTAACATGGTGGAGGATTATCCTACAGAGGTTGAAGAGTGTCATAATGTGAACGATGAACATTACCATTATTATTATAGAATATTGCTTACGCCGTATCAATACAAGCTTTTCAAGAGGACTATGCGAACTTATAATATGCTATATGAATACTGGTTAAAGTCTTACGACTGGGTTTATCGTCATAACCACTGTTTTTATCGAGCTATGTTGCATTCAGAAAAATATAAACTTTTTTTGTTTGATTTTGATCAATATTCTCTTTATAAACCCATCAAAATGATGAAAAACAAGTGTAGCCTAAAATCATGTATGTGTAAAAAGATGCAATTGTACCATGTTTATTGGAAAAGTGGTGTGATCCCGAGATAGGAAGAATTCGAATTGAAGGAAGAACAGATTCTCTCTTGGTTAGAACGTATCGCGATTCATAGAGCCGAATGGATGAAACCTACATTCTTGGGAACTGCTTTTCATATAGAAAAATTTAGTTTAGAAAAATATGGGTGTTGGTGGTTTGATAATTTTGATGAAAAATATTATTTGGTATATGAATATGGACATGTTTCTTACAATAAGTCAATACATGATGTTTTTGAATACACTAAATCGCTAAATCAATAAATGATGTTTTCTGAATGTTGTTGTTTCATTAAGTATGGAGGTTTTGATGCGGAAGGTGTTATCGCAGCAAATATTTTCCTATTATCATGACGGTGATAAATCGGGTTTTATCGCTCAGAAAAAGGGTACGGAATTGTTACCCTATTATTTTTTTCGTGAAATCAGTTGGTACAGGGGTTTGATTGTAAGTCTAAAAAATGCAAAGACTGGAAAAATTGAACAAAAATCCAACGATACCTATCAATTAGTTTCAATATTGAAAAACGCCACCGACTATAGCCAACGGAAAATTATTCATAAAATTATGATCGATGTAGAAACAAATATGCTTTCTGAATATGCACATGCGTACAAATATAGTATCCTGAAAGTAAAAAAAAGTATAATGGCTGATGAAACTGAAGATTCTCGTTTGAGAGAACCAAAATACATTTGCGCTGATCAACTGATAACCGATCCTACTGTAAAATTTATATCGACAAAATCATTGGTGTTGGATAATTTGAACTTTGATGTTGCTCACAATGAAGACTTACTCCTTATTCAGGAAATAGATTTGGATTCGACATTTATCGATAAAAAAGGACAAAAACTGGGTAAAGCTTTAAAACCGTACACCGAATTCAACATCACCATCATATACTCAGACAGTTGGTTCCAAGAAATGTCGTATTTTGCGAAATCTTGCTATTTCTTAAAAGTAATCGTACGACCTAAAGAGGATCGGTATGATTTTATTCATCATGTTCAGCAAAAAGTATCACCTTTTTATTATATTGCGGAAGGAATAGCCGGAATAAAAATAATTGTGGACGAGTGCGGCTGTTGGTTTTGTTATCAGCATCGCCATTGCGTATGTCGTCTTTGTAATAATACGGGTCATCGTACTCAAGTGCTAATTCAGATGTGCGGAGACAAGAAAGTATCGGACCGTAAGCTAAGATACTTTTTAAAGAATCATCTTAACGCTTACATATACGACATCGTCGATTTTCCCGCTTCATTGTATTGGAACGCCGAGGAAGAGCATTCTACCTGCATATCACATCAACTATATAATCCGAAGGGTCCTGGAAATTTTGCATGGTTGCGATTTCAAGTATGTCGACAACAGAAGATACGATGTTGCGCTTCCCGGGTTTTATTACTACACCGGAAAATTATCATCGGATCAACAATGCAGTTAAAAATACTATAAGAAAAAACTATACACTCATAAAGTGTATTAGCTCGCTAACTGAAAATAACATGTATGAAATACTTAAAATGTTACCGCGAAATACAATAAATGAGAAGCTAATTATTCTTGCATTCCATAAATATGCGCATGACGAATTGGGAAAATATACATTATTTGAGTCATCTGATGAACGGAAATATTATAGTGAAATAATGGATAACGAGTTTAAACACCATATAAATTTATATGTAGAAATGAGTGATATTGTAAAATATTCGACTTACATAGTTGCTTTCGATGGTATAGCATTTATTCGATTAAAAAAGTGAGTGTAAAATGAGTATAAAATGACGTGTGGTTGATTGTTGTCTTTCATTGCATTCTCGCTTATTCCTTCGCACGTTTCAGGGTAAAAATTTTAACTTTTCTTATTCAAATATGTGTAATCGTGTTTATACCAAGACTAATGCGAAACAGGTGACTCAATTTCAGAGTCTAAAAGATCATCATGAAAAGATTGTATACTTGAATTCCTATAACCAATATATTACTCTTGCGGCGACTAGGTTTCTGGACAACGCAAACACGTACTTTTCGAACAGCGGTATCGAATTGACCAACATAGAATTCGACAATTTCATCAAGCAGCTTGAGAATTTGGAATCTTTCGATTGCGGTGAAACCTATGAGATAATTAATTAATTTCAAAAGCGGAGATTGATTTTGAAAAGCAACGAGCCAAAATATGGTGGTCTTATTTTGCAACTTCAAAAAGGAGTTGAGAACGTGTCAACTAACCAACCGCCCATTGATCTTGATCAGGAAGGCGATGATGCTGAAGTGGTCGAATTGACCACCAGAAACATCGACAAACGTGTGGAATGGGTGGACCAACCATTTCAAAAGTTCATATTTTCCAAAAATTGGAATTTTGATGTGGCGTTGAAGAAAATCAAAGAATTTCAAGCAAAGTTTAAAAAGGATGAGAATGTTGAACACGTATTGGCGACAACAACAGGGAAGAGAAAGCTGAGCGCTCCTGCGGGAAATGCGAATAAGAGAAAACGTGTGGCGAAGCGCATCACGGATGACGACGAGGTAGAAACTTGTATGTTACGTTTGTTTTCTTGCATGCAACGGACTGGTTTATCGGCTAAAGAATGTGTAACTAGATTCAGCGTATTGATTAGTAAGGGTACAAATACTGATGTAATTAGAGACATTTATCAGCGGGTGGGTGAAGATAATATCAGGAAATTATATGAGGCTGTAAGTGACAGAATATAAAGTAAGAATGTTTTTGCTTGCTCTTTTATACAGAGATTGCATGATGAAATCGCGTCGGAATAGGCGAAAACTTGTCGATCCAAATTTAATAACGAAAGCTTCACGTCTGTTGAAAGTTGAACGTTTTGATGATGACGAGCAAAAACATTCCTACTCATTACACGAGCGAGTGTTTAAGAAATATAAACGATTAAAAATTCATGTAGATAATGTAAATAGTCAATGGTCGATGGATTTAGCTGAAATGAACGATTTGGCACGTTTTAATTACCAGTATAGATATTTGCTTGTGTGTGTAGATGTTGCTTCGCGTTATGCTTTTGTTAAATTGTTAAAGAATAAAACAAGTGAAAATGTGAAAAAGAAATTTGAGCTGATCCTGAGTGAAAATAATGTCATACCGTTAAGCGTGCAATGCGACGAAGGTACTGAATTTCAGAAAATTCGTAAAGACTTGAGTCAAAAGTACGGGATGAAAGTTTTCCACACCTATAATCGCGAAATTAAAGCAGCGCATGCTGAAAGATTTATACAGACACTGATGTTAATGATAAGAAGAACATTGACGGTGATTGGCGGTTACCATTACGCGGATTATATACCGTTGATCGTTGAAAGATATAATGAATCGCCTCACCGTGCGCTCGATAATGGAATTAGCCCTAAGGATATTTTTTCGAATAGAAAAAAGATTAGCGAAATTAGAAAATTGAGAACATATTTGGATAAGGGAAAACCTGTTAAGACGTTGTTGAAAGAAGGTGATAAAGTAGAAGTGGTAAGAGTGAAAAATAACACGTTTGAAAAATCGAGTTTACAAAGATAGGTTAATAGCGTTTTCACTATCGACAAAGTGTATATAACTGACCCACCTACGTACGAGGTATATGACGATGACAATAAACCTATAAAAGGTGTTTTTTTATCGTGAAGAATTGCGTTTGAGGAAAAAATGACCAACGTGCAACTCATTAGTAATTGGATCAATAAAAATGGTGGTAAAAATAGTACTAATGATTTCACCATGCATTTAAGTGAAGCGATTAACTGTGAAAATCACGACGCATACACCACCGATTAGAACGTAGCTTACCCATTAACAACGAAAAATATTCTAAAGAACGAATGTAGCTTCAATTTCACTTATGATTATGGTCTTTACCGAGAAGTCGACGGATGCGCGTTTGAATTCACCAGTAATAAATTTGTTGTACCAGAAGGTGTATACAATATGGACCTTTTGCTTGCATTTATGAATAACAGTTTAAATGAATATGGGATAACTTTGGAGAGAATGGATTTTGGAAAAATTGTTATATATTTTTATCTACACAATCGATTATTGAATAAACAATTTAAATCGACAAGTGGTAAAAGCTTGGATAAAAAATTGTTGAACGAATATCATTTATTTGACGGGGGCGGGAAAACAGTAGTAATTTTAAGCCTTTCGGAAAAACTGAAATATATCCTTGGTTTTGACGCGAAGAAAACGTTAAAAGCAACTTTAAACACTAACGTGTTATATACACCTTTACCACAGTATGTTGACCATACCGTTTCTATTATTGGCGATCATTTAGCCGGCATTTCGGACGGTCTTAGTAATATCTTAATATATTGCGATCAAGTGGAAAAGACTGCGATTGGTGATACGAAAGCTAATATATTAGCAGTTGTTCCTCTACAAATAGAAGGGCAAGGGAGTGGCGATACATTCAACTACGAACCGCCAAACTCTATTAGAAGAAAATTAATAAAAGCAATCATTCCTGAGTTTCACGTGACGTTATACAATTCGCGAGGCGAACTGATTAATTTCGATTCGGGTGTTGTTCAAATCGATTGTTTAGTGGAATATGATTGAAATTGAATTAGAAGCAAAAAATGGTGTGCTTAAAGTTAGCAAATATACAATAGCATATCCATATTCGATTTACATGGAAAAAAATTGACCAATAGAAAGTTTTATTTCAAGGTGGTATCAGTAAGATGTGAAAAAACCAAGGGGTCATTTAAATTATTTTTTACAAGGTATTTTGATATTAGTAAATTACAAATAAAAGGGCAAAAAATACAAGTGTTTGGCGGTGATTTGAAAAACATTGTGAACGCTAATATCGTTGGTGATGATAAAGCAATACAATTAATCTTGTTCCAACCTTATCTGCTCACGAATGTGAAAGAGAAGAGTCTTTTATCATTGTACGAGAGCGATAAAAGAAACGTATTACCTTCTTTTATGATACAAAGTCAACAAGCAATAAACGAATCTGTTCATTTTTGGCTTGAATACGACGACGAAACGTACAAATTGTCGGACGAAGTATTGAAGATAGTCCTAAGAATAGAGAATGAGTAGTAAAACAACTAGTGAATACTATAATAAAGTTTTAAAAAGTGAATTACCATTGAGAAAGTGTCGTAATACGCAACTGTTCGATTTAAACGTGCCAGAAAGTATATTTGAAAAATCTAGAGATCAAATTGCACCACCGCAAAATTTAAATCATAATTACCCGTTTCCAAAAAAACCAACACATCCTCAGTTAAAAACAGTTACGCGACCGTTAGCACAACAGAGTGTAGGAAAAAAGCGGAAACTACAACATAGAGTGGATCCAGATATATTAAAATGTTTGTAATTAATGCGTAAGGGTAGAAGAAAACGTACATTTCGTCGTCACATTATGGGTAGACATCGCAAAAATCTTAAACGAGGCGGGGCATTTGGTGCGGGTATGGCATTGGGGATGTTTCTACAGCAAATTCTGAACACGACAGGGAAAATCTTAAAAATAAACGTGTAAATAATTATGTTTCATTCTTGAATATATGTTAACGTTGCCATATAAAGGGTTCTGTGTTTTTTTGTTTAATTATTGTCTGGTGCGGTATCATTTGTGTGCAGGTTAAAAAAACAATGCCTCCTAACGTGGTAACAGGTGAAGAAGATCAAGAGCTGGTTGAAAAACATGATCAACTTTTAATTGATCCAATTGTGTCATTATTTCGAAGATATCCTTTTAATATAACTTTTGCAGAATCTAGACCTATTGTGCTTAAAGCTACACCGGGTGATAATATTCTGGCACATGATTATACATTTACGCATATGAGAAATGAATATAGTTTAATTAAAATTATCGATATGGAAATGCATATGAAGCTAGAAACCGTCACTGTTGCAAATATTAATAACAATGCTGATAATATTACGATTTTTGGATTTCGACCATTTCCAGCACGAACCATGTTTGCTGTTAAAAATATACAAGTTAACGGTAAACTCATCAACTTTACTATCAATTTAGAGAATATGATATCATTCGTCAGACATTTAATTACCGAAACACCTAACATGTACAAACCCCTACAAGCTTTAACGGGAGGTTATCATGACACAGCTGGTTATAGTGATAGTATGGTCAATGTTGATGACGCTGGGGCTGGCTTACGTAATATTGGTGCGAGAAAAAGCAGGCTTTTTTCGAACAATGGTGCAACATTTGAGTGCAAGGATATATTCGATGCCAATTGTTTTAATGAAAATGGTGCTGATCGTTCTCTTCCTTCTGATTACGATTTTAAAATTCAACTTACGCGCACAGCTAAAAATAAATATGCATTTGCTGACACAGCCGACCATCTCGCTGAACACGATGTCTCTATTTCTGATCTCCAACTTGAAAGATTAATGTATAAAACTAATCAGCAGTTAACAACCGCAATAAACGAGATGATGATAAAAGAAGATAAAGAAACTAATTATTTCTTATACCAATATCGTATTGTAACACGGGCCATACCACAGAACACAAAACTCATTAGATTTGATAATTTATTCACTGGTTCAAAACCTTCAAGATTAATTGCCGGTATACAACTTCAAACACGATTCAACGGTAATTTTAATCTCAACCCGTACAAATTTGTATTACCTGCTTTTACAAGGTTCGAGGTGAAGGTAAATGAAGGCACGATTCATCCAATTTATCACGATCGAAAAGAAGCTTATCTAGGTTTCATTAAATGTTTAAATCTCTTATATCGTGACAGACCTTTCCCATACGAAAATTACCTGACAGACTATGGTTTAGTCATGGTTGATTTAAAAGCAAACAAGGATTCCTACGTTCAAGTTTTACAAAATACTGCATCGGGAAATGTTTCGCTAGAATGGGATTTAAGCGCTGGTGTAGCAGGTGCCTCACAACTCATCGTTATTGGCGAATATAAGAACGAAAACAAAATAGGTTATAATTCACCACCTAGAATTTGGTTTACGGTATGAGAAAAAGAAAAGTAGTTTGCATGATAAGGAAGAAAAAGTGTTGTGGTAAAAGAGATTCGTATAATGTATTGAGCGCTATAAAACGTAATGACAAGGTCATGAATTATCATAGTGGTTTAACAAGACCGACAATACGTATCAGTCCTGTAATTGCGCGTAATGCATGAAATAGAGGAACAAAACAAAATGAGGGAGAAAATCAAAACGATAATCAAAATGATAATACAGATAATAACATTGGAACTACACAAACTAATGACGAACTTATTAACGAAACTTGTGAAGAACAAGAAGGAGCAGAATCAATAAATAAAAGAAAAAGAGCTGATTATGATTATGATTATGATGATTATGATGATTATGATGATGACGATTATGATGAACTTAGCGATGATAACTACGGTTATGATATTGAACCATGTCCACTGGGAAAGATGGCACCGGAGAGGGATCCACACCCTATGATAACTACTATAATAAAACAATTATTGGAATATAACAAAATAAAAGAAAAAGAAAGACAAAAGGAAGATAGTCAGTTTGTACCATCATTAAGAAAATATCTATCGTATAATTTAGCAAATATAGGGAAACGTTATAATAAAAACATAGAGAAAATATTAATGAAATTAAGCAAACTGATTCTTGAAAAATGTATTCTGGTAGATATACCACCATTGAGTAGAAAACTCTTAAAAGACTCACTCAAGAATAAAATAGATAGACAAGATAGAAAAATGGTATTTGTTGAAGATTATCGTCTACACACCATATGTAGGAAAGCGTTGAAAAGACTTCAAGAAGCCATCGAGAATGACAAATGTGGAGAAACTTCAACTGGTCAACGCCGGTAAATTAGAATCACTAATTAGTTTGTTAAGTAAAAAAGAGAAAGAAAACGAAATATTAAATAAAGTGTCTAAACCTCGTGAAACAATTGATCTTTTAGAAAGTTACGATCGCGTAAATAATGGGAAAATACCATATGAGCTATTACGAAGTGAACGTTTGAAATATTTAAACAAAAAAGATAACTATTTAGCGAGTAAAGATAATGAAATTGAATCCGTAATACGTCAAGGAACCGTGCTTGAAAATGAGAAAAAACTTAAAAAGTGGTTCAAAGAAAAAATCAATGTCACCAATAAGGGTGTGACAGTGAACGGTAAACACTTTAACATATCGAGCAAGGACATAATTGAGGATTTTTCTCGTACAAAAAAAGAAAAAAATATAAATGAGAATGACATGAATTCGTTGTTATGCGAATTAAAAGCACTTAATCTACCTGTTTCGTACATAAAAGATCCGACTGTTAAGAGCAAATTTAAGAGATCAATACCAAGCATAAGTAGAAAATACACAACACCGGCAAGCGCAGGTTCAAAGAGAGCATTACCGAGAACACCGACGACAGCGGCTAGGAAATTTATACGCATTCCAACACCGCCGCGTGCGAGCAGTACTGGTAAACGAACCACTCCAATGCTGCAAAGACTTAGGCAACATAGTAGACATATGCGATATAATTTGAAGGAATAAGATGAATTTCGCATGTTTTATAAACCGGTTCATAAATACAGACAAACTAAACAAATTAATGCTCAACCATCAAATCTTAAAACGGTATTATTTGGGTACGTATCCTGCTGATATTCAACCTCCTAACATTGACGATTTGTGTTGTTGGATATGGAATACGGACGAGAGTGATAAAGAAGGGCAACATTGGGTTGCTTTTTGGAAAAAAAATGACCGTGTAGTATATTTCGATAGTTATGCTAACCCAATAACATTCTATAAACGTAATTATTGGCGAGATTACGTGCAAAACGTTCTAGAATGTAAATTCGTAAATTTTATACGCGTTCAACGTCAATCAATGACATCAAAGACATGTGGTATTTGGTGTATTCTATTTTTATACGACATGTGTTACAAAACCGATCATTTGCGCATTTCTAATGTATACATTAGAAAACCATTGTAAATAGTTGTGCAATTCAGCTTATATGCTGCAAAGTAACTATATATATATATAAACTATAAACTATAAACTTACATAACTGTGGATAGCAAAAACGTACCGTCGATGCGCAAGCAATGATTTGGGCCATAGGAGACGTATTTTCTTCGCCTCAATTTATTTCCCTTTCGAGCTCTGCTAGCTTTCGGGCATAGGTCATGCAAAATCTCGGCAACCAACTTTCTTGGTACATGCAAGTGATAATTTATTCGAAACACATGCCAAATCCTGTGTTACCCACTAAGTTCACCAGATCCATGCATTTCTTTTTGTATGATACTTCGTAAATCTTTAGAATCAACAACATTGTTTTCTTTTTTAGGTTATACTTTGCAAGTCTCTTTTTCAGCGTGGGTACGCAAATAGAAATACCATGGTAAATCTCGAGAAGATTAACATCTTCATATTTACAGCCCAAATGAAAATAGTATTCAATAATGTTTCTTTCTTGATTATTCCATTCATCTACTGTCCCTGTTAATCACGAATTAGTGTTATGTGAATCGTCTAAATTAGATTGGCTATTGCACTTTTTATTTGCAATCTTTTGCTGGTTGAGGGACCACATTTTCAGCAGCCCTTTCTCATTGGAATTTCCAAACTAGAATTTCGTGTATTGTTACAGTTAATATATACAGTTACTTCGCAGCGTTTGGCGACCGCGCAACTAAATATCGTTCGAATTCGAACGATGACTTTCAATGTTAAATAGCTCACGTTGTTCGCTCCAGATAGCTATGAAACTGGTACCACTAAAATCGCCATAAAAAACTCTACAAAGCAATGCTATTTTCGTTTTTATACACTAAACATAGCGATAGTAATAGCAGCAAACAACAACGGAAATATCATATTTCACAAAAAAGTTCTCAAATTACATACCGGAAGTGTCCATTATGATAGTATTACTTGAAAACACTTCGTTTGTCAACTATCTATAATCTTTTTCTTTACCTAAGAATGAAGCCAGTTTTGTTTACTATCCACAGTGAAAATTTGAAGAAAATCCGTTGAATAGAACCACTTTTATGAGCATTTTTATGTGTCATACGAATTTATTCAATTTTCGTGCCCGGCCGGCAATTTCCGTACGCACTTCGGAGCCTCATATCTCGAAACCGGGTCGCTCTATACGAAAAATAACCCCGGGAATCACTTCCCGCTAAAATTTTCATCAAAACGGTGGTATGTTGTCGGCTAGGAGTAAAACCATCGCTCACTTCCGGGGTTTTCCCATTGTTGAATACCTAAATACCGCAACATAAACAGAATGTTACCGATCGTAAAAATATAAATAAAAGACGTTTCCTTGGACCATTTTTCATGAAAATTACACCAAAAGAATGGTTATTAAGTAAGCTAAAAAATGGCAGATGAAGTTTTTCGTGATTTTCGCTAGTTTTCTTGTAGTTTTGATTGTATTTCATTTCATTCCATTGCGTGCGACTGGAGTATATCTGATGATGTGAAGAGTACCCTTTATGGCAAAATAGCCCGTTTTAAAAGAAACAAAACACATCCATCGAAAGATAATTTCATGAGGCATTCAAATAAAATGTCATAGAGAGGAATAGAGACAGAATTCGCAATGAAAATGGCATGTGAAAATCTATAAAAATACAATGTTTTAGAACAATTTTTGAAACAAAACGCTGTCGCCAATGCTGAATTACATAACTATTTAATATGAAATTCCAACATCGGTTAAACCCTCCTCTCTGGAGCTGCCACGGAAAAGTCTAGCTATTCTTGCTGAATTTTCAACCTTAATTCACATCTGCCCTCGTATTTTGAACGCTCCTCACTTTTCTGGCATTTCTAAGATATTCAGGGGGGGCGTGGATAATAATATGCATAGCTCTGCCATGTGAGTATTGTTTGAATTTTTTCTGCAAATTGAAATTTCCTCAGAAGGCTTTACTTGCATCCCTTTACAAAAACAAAATGGTTCAATAACATTTAATTACTGCGACGCATGCGTAGCAGCGCCAGCAGTTTAAAAATGGCCCTTGTGTTTTTGTTTTTTTTTTTTGTTTTTTTTTATTTTTCGGCGTCGCAAACGTGTCAGTTTCCGGTTTGCGCCAGAAAAAGCCTAGCGCTAGCTTCTCTATGGGTACGAAGAGCAATTGTGTTACATATTAACAAGTGAACATGA
>JAOBYK010134460.1:0-20701 GCA_025434845.1 Phenganax subtilis | reverse complement strand
TGTATACTTGCTCTGTCTACACGATATTGAGCACTCTTTAGTATTTCGTGAACTTAATACATTCACTCATTTACTGCGTATATATATATATAGTGAAGTTGATTTATTCTTAAAGTATTTCATCGCTACTATAGTTTCACGCCTCGCGAACGAGACGATCTTCAGGCGATTTGACAGTTGCAATTCTGTCTAGAATGTATATATATATATATATATATATATATATATATATCTAATTCCAAAAAAAACTTGCTTGTAATAGATATAGAGTGCTCAACACAAAAAGCAGAGCAAAATGTATGTTTAACTATTGGATATAACCTTAAATTAAATCGTCGCTATATATATATATATATATATAACTCAAACCCCGAGACGCTACGATGTGCCATGCGTGCTACACCAATTGAAGGCCTGCTTATACAGGAGCACGGATCTTTGTTCTGTGATTTGTATCTCAAAAATCGTTCCAGTTAACACGGGATCCCGGTGAATGAAAGCGAGATCCCGCTTAGGCAGCATGGGACGAAAAATGCCCCCCTTCTATATAACAGCAAGACACCAAATAAAAGTGACATATTATGTACGTGCTCGACCTCTCGATTATCGACTCGTTCCGGCCAACGTCCCGTCTGGTCAGAAGATCCACTTCCGTCGGAAGCTTTGAAGTTACTATCCTCGCGGATGTCGCATTACGCGCCGGCATGGTAGAAAAGACGGAATGCGGAGTACGGACAACGGATCACGGAGTACGGATTGCTGAGTGATGCGATTTAACTAGATAATGGATTTTAACAAGACTCCGTGTTATCTATCATGCCAGAAGGCTCGGTAGATAACACAGAGTCTGTATAAAAAGTGTCCCTGCGCATTCGGCTATCGATTTTAACAAGAATCCGTGTTTTCTACCATGCCAGCATTTGTTTGAACTCATTATTATAAAATTACGAGGCGATAGGTAACAAAGCAACGAAAGCCAGAAAAATTAAAGTGAGTCGGGGTTTTCTTCATATTGGACTATAACTGAAGTATTAGATCATGGGAATGGTAGTCAATTACGATAATGGGCACATATGCTTTTTCACGGGTACTTGTACATACAGTCAAACCTCTATTAAGCGGACACCTTCGGTGTATCACAATAGTATGTTATTGATTGAAGGAGCGATTGGGACCTGAGATATGAGTTGTCCGCAAATAGAGGTTTGACGGTAGTTACAACAAATACAACTTAAAAAAGCTGCGAGTACGAGTGTAATAGTGTTATACAAATTGTTTTGTATTTCAAAAATAAACATCGCTGTGAAAGCCAATAAATGCTTAACAATGTTTTATAACAGTCAATGTACAAGATTCTTGAATAATCGGTCCATGTAATTCAAGAAATCACCCAGACTATACTTACAATTTTAAAAGTTTTGAAAATCGAAAAATAAATAAATATCTTTATTCAAACAAAATACCAAAATTGGTACATCGAAAACACAACAACACTCACACTAATATACAGAATACAACAGATACTTAAAACAAGAAGTTAGGACTATTGTATAAACCATTGAAGAAAAAACAACATAGAATGGTCAGCTTAGGTTAGCAAAAGCATTTAGAACGTCAAAACAGTATTTACTCACTACTTGAAATAGAGATTTGTCTCGCATTGATAACGTATATTTAAATAGCACGTCGGAGTCAAATAAGCGGAAAGAGCTATTTATTTTGTTTAGACTATCAGTAAATTTCTTTCTGAGGTCAGTGAACTTGACGTTTGTACAAGAGAATAAAAAATGTTGAAACACACAATTCTAACATTATGGCACATGGTACTTTGTACAACGCTTCAAAACGAACAATACTTTCATGTTAACAAGAAATGATTAATTTATCTTCATTCAGAAATATATTTTCATCTTCAGTGAACTCACCGGCGATCTTTTTCAAAATGACTGACTCCCTTTCGTGACTTGCTTTGAAGACAATTTCAAAACTCCTAAGCACAATGTGTTCTTTATTTTCAATGTCGTTAATTTAAACGAAGGTAAATTCAAAGATACGTGGTGCGGTAAACCGCGAAGAGTTGGTAATTTGAAAGCCGACTCTGTACTTCCTTCCGAGACCCCTGGCATGGTAGAAAACACGGAGTCTCGTCGATACCCGAATGCACAGAAACAATTTTTAGACAAACTCCGTGCTATCTACCAAGCCCCTAGTCATGGCAGAAAACACGGAGTTTTGTTAAAATAGATTATCTAGTTAAATCGCGACACTGCGTAAGCCGTAATCCGCACTGCGTCTTTTCTATCACGCCTTACGCACCTATTGGCCACCATTACTTAGCTAGTCAATGAGTTTTTCTGCGCCAATAGACACGCTGCATTGGCTCGCTGCTTCGCGTTCTGGCAAGTAAGTCACATGTTTCTGCATTAAAAAAACGAGGGCACGTTGCACCACTAAGTGGACCTTCTGCTACTGATCTTTATTCTGTGGATCCACAAAAGCATGCCGACGTTGTACTTTTTTCAATGGCGTCTACCGAGGATCGTTCGAGTCTTCCGGGGGAAGACTTCATATAAACGCAATATGGGAAACACCCTTCCCTGGCCAACATCCGTCTCCGCGCCTCCAATATAAACAGGCCCTGAATTTCACTCATCTACAGAGTCAGTTGCCAATTAGCTAACCCCAAATTATTCCCGGATATCCTAAGAGTTAATCTACCGGTAAATATAAGAATGCATTGTTAATAATTCACCGTACCTACACAATAGCAGTTAGAAAAGTCTTGAATTAATGTACTGAACCTACTTTGAAAGAGTCTTTGATAAAACGCGATTCTATGCAAACTAATTATGACCTTAGAAATGGTCATACTGATCTGGCCCTTCCAAAGCCCAGAAGTGAATTTCTTAAACAAAGCTTCAAGTACACAGAGGGGCTAAACTATACTTCACTCTTTCAAACTTTATTTGAAATTGGATCTTAATTGGATCTTAACTAACTCATAGGGTCACACCACTTTGCAAATAGTTTCTTATATTTTTAACTTTCGTAGTATTTTAACCAAGTTTTGATGCCCCCCGTGGAAACCAACTGTTTGTTGACGGGTCTAGTGTCATTAAATAAAGTTTACAAGTACTGCAACTACTACAAGGTCCAGAATCGCCGAGTTGTGTCGACGCGAATCATTGCAAGTTTTTGATGAGGTATAATAAACTTTCAACGCTAGTTTGCAATGTCATTGATAATCAACAGGCGTAACATGTAATTTGCCGATTTGTGCCGCAACTCCTCGTTACCAGACTTTCGTTCTGTCGCTTGGAGCACTCAAATACCCAAAACTTACCTCGGCAAACGTGGAGAGAAGTCTAAACCACCAACGACTCATGCCCCTTGATGTATTCGCGCAATGCGATACTAATCGGCGAAAGAAATCAAGAGTGTATCAGTCCGTGCATGAAATTTGTTTCGCAATCGCATTGCGACACAAATCGGCGAAACAAATCGGTCAGCGTAACACATATGAAAACTAGCTGCTATGCTTGTTCTTATGTTGCAACTTTATTGCGTTTCCTTGTTTTGCCTTTCATCTTACCTGATGCTTATATACTTCCGCCGCAAATTAATACCACACTTAGCCACCCAATGAACAAATATTTTAACCTATTCCTTTTAATTTTTTTCAATCCGACAATCACTGAACACAAGCATCGTCCAAGAAAAGCGTCCTTCTTATAATAGAATCATAGCTACTTCGAATTCTTTTGTCTCACGAGATATGCTGCATGGCTCAATTACTTCAGAAATAGCAAGCATATAAAAGATTAGGATTAGTTAAGGTATCTCATTTAATGCATGATCGGCTTAAATAGCGCCCACCAATCCAGATCCATCAAGTACACCATTACCTTCCTAACTAATCTAATTCAAAACATTACAGTAATTCAACAAAGCCCTTACGCCCCTGTTATCCAGCACAGTTTTTCATGAAACTGTTCTCGCGACGGTATTGCAAGATAATTTGCATGGGTCCTGCCACAGATTAGAGGATATGCCGGTATCGACCTAAACTTAAAGCGTGTCACTGTGGCGTAAGTCCTTTTTCGTTTCCGCCATGTTCGTAGGAAGTGACCTAAACAGAGACCGATCACCTTCCGGGCGCTTTCTTGAAAATCATATGTTCGGGGGTGGGTGAGGGTGAATGCCTTTCTAGCAATATGGCTGCCATGAATGGGGGCAGTCGGACACCTGTATAGTCTTTAATCTGTGTCCTTACGATGTGCAACACCCTCGCAATCACTAAATTGCGAGACAAATTGCATGAAGCGTTGCATAAAGTAGAATTCGGTTCTACTATTGGCAACGATAGCAGCAAACGTTACGGCATGGTGGCCATGTTGGTGGTATGGCACAGACAATACTTAATGGAACAAATTTCATTATAGACTAAAAGCGATGTAGTAAATTGCTACGTTTGGTCGCGAAATGGTTAAAATTCGGGAGAGGTAGCCCTGCAAAGTTTGCAAATTTAGCATATTTTTCTATTACGTGCGGAAATTGTTAATATTTTGGAGCCGAAAATGACCCAGAATTGGTCAAAATTTCCTCACGTAGAAAAATATACTAAATTTTGCAAACTTCGCAGGGCTATCTCTCCCACATTTTACAACATTTCGCTACCAAACTTAGTAATTTTACTACATTTAATATGTTACTGACAGTTGCGTAGATGAATTTACTTGTTTTTGCAGAAATTTAGTCTAAAATGGGATTGTCCATTTTTGTTATCGAGGGCACCAGCTGGCGCAGATTGGTGAAATCACCTGGTATGTCCCAAGAGATTGCTTGCACACCAAGGATTCCTAACTTTGCCATAATTCACGCAACTTGCCTCGCAAAGTCGCTGCGAGACAAGTTGCACGGAAATTACATTGTGTAATCTGGTGTAACGAAGCTTTCTTTATTCCAACTTACTCGTTGAATCAAATAAAAGCGTCCTATTGTCTCGGCAGTATGATATTGCAAAGTGAAAGCATGACATTCATGGCCGATTCAGTCATTAAAGGTTCTGCTCAAACTCCCACTGGTCCAATAGAATCCCCGTCGGGCTGCGCGCCCGGGAGCTCTTTATAAAAAGGTGACCTAGGCCAATTTCTGACGCGAAAATTTTCCTAGGCATTAATAACAGAATATTAACTTTAGGGCAAGTTTTTTTCTGAAAATTAATTCCCGAACTCATTAATAATTCATACACTAAAAACAAAGAAAATCATCAGTGCTTCCAACGAGGATTTGAAATCGGAAGAAAAAACTACATGAATTTATCCAATTCTCACAATGATTTTGTCGCAAACTGCGTCTTCGTCTGACAAGCAAGTTTCAGCAAGCACTCGTAAAAAGGACTTCCCCGATTTCAACACACCTCAAAGTTCGTTGAAAATACTCGCCTTCGCTTGGTATTTTCAACTCTTCTCCGTGATCAGAAGTTCTCCTACTTGTGTTTGAACTATTACCTCCAACCCTATTTTACACAAGCTTTGAAGTGGCACTTGGACGCGAAAGAAACAAGGTAGCCCACCTTGAAGTTCGGGCAGATTTGATGACGAATCGTGAGGCAAAGTTTTTGATACGACGCACGTCATGCATACAAAGTTTTGACGTTAATTTTGGCGTCAGCCGCTTTCATTTGAAATCACGAACGGCAGTACATAAACGGGCAGCAATACAGCAAGTGGGGAGAAAAACTCCCCACTTCAGCTGATATGAAACATTTTGTGCTAGGCCTCTCAGGAGTTCCACCTGAATATTAATGAGACCGCGTAAGGAACGTTTACGAGAGGCCTAGGGACTAGGCTGGTGACTGAAAGTGACTGAAACTTACAAAAGTGCACCGGACACTAGAGTTTTCTCCTTACGCCAACAGCCGAGAATGACACTTTGCCAAGTACATAGCTCCAGTGTGCGACTACATACGACTAAATACAACAATGCTTGCACGCTGGCCTTCTGATAGACATCAAAAGTAAGCCATCTACGATACACACTTACCAAGAGTTGATTTTTGAACAGATGCACAGGAAGCCTACAAAATCCACTGCGATGCAGTTGAAAAGTAGTATATCTTATGCCTAAAATAAGAACACGAATGAAATAAATACAGTCTTCAAAGCAAAACTGTGTTCGTAAACTCAAAACATTTTACAAAAAAAATCACCTACCTATTTTCATAAATCGAGGAATCCTGTACCATTAAAGTCTCCGACTTTCAAAAAAACACTGTTCACGTGGTCAAAAATATTCGAAATTATAGTCGATATTCAAAAAAGAGTTTTCATTTTTCCCCCGAGTTTTCAAGCTTACTTTTAATTCTATTCAGTAGAGTAATTCTTCAGATATATTACAAAGGCATAGTGTGCTTAGCACTGAAGATAGCCTTTCTACAAAAACTTAAGTTGGCAATTGGGACGTTTATATACGAATCTTAAACTTTGGATATTAGCCAACATCATTTGGCCTCTCAAACATCGGCTGCTTAGGGTAGGATGGCACGGATGAGATTAATTATATCTGGTTGTAATTCAGCATCCTTTCAATTTAAGCTAATTGTTTACAATGAAACGACAATTAAAGTATGTTACGTAACTATTACAAGTGGAATTGGAACGTAATTTCCTAGGAAAGATGGTTTTAACATGCAGACGTTTTGTCATACGTGGCTGCATTGTTGTATTATAAGGCCCGGTGTACACTGTCAAAGTTTCTGCGATTAAAGTGGTACATCCTAAATTTTCAAGGATTTAGCTACTAAAAATATTGAAGGGAACTAGCTAATACAGTACTCAACACTGAACTACTTCACTCCGATATTTCCTAGAAATTTTTCAGAACGTACAATTTCCGTATGAAAAATACCTACTTTGATCACAGAAACTTTGATCGTGTAAACCGGCCTTAACTTTGGTACACGATGGTTTCTACTGCAGACGCATTGGGGGTCTGGACGAATAATCCTTTGTTGTGCGTCCTTATGGACAATGTTCGCCTGAACGCATAAGGTATGATGGGCGTTAAGTAGGATTTATGCTGGAATTTGCAAGGTCGTGGGAAGCACTGTCATGATAATATCAAGTTTGAAAGTTTACTATACACAAAGGTCAGGGATTGTACATATTTATAATGTTTAAATCATTTAAAGAAAACTTGTATACCTCCTCATAGAAACATTTCATCCTCTTTGACTTATAAGCTGGTAAGGTTTTCAGAAATAATAATTACAAAAGGATTTCCTTTCGTTCAGGGGCCGGTTATATAAAACTTTTAAGGACGTTTTAACTACGATTTTGTGGTTAAAAAGTAGTTAAATCTTGACTTGGCGACTCTGATTGGTTGACATTCGTACTTAACTATAGTTAACTTTAACCACGTTTTTATACAACCGACCCCTGAGCTTTAAAAAATTCTCGTCTTGAAATAAATTCTGATAACTTTACGAGCTTATAAATTCATGAAAATGAAGTTTTGGCGTAAGAAGATATTTTACAAGTCTTCTTTGATCAAACGATTCAAATATTACAAATATGTGCCATCTCCTTTCGGTGTTTTAATGAAAAACCAAGAATGCAGTCGTAATTTCCGATAGTCAAAAACCGCATCTCAGCAGTATTGATGAGTCGCACTTCGGTTTATTTTCTAGTGATCGTAACTATCTTACCTGTAAACAGGTCTATACACGCACATAAAGACTACAACAGAATATATTTTGGTCAATTTTTTGATGTATTTCACGCCAGACAGCTCATACCAATCTATTTTCCAATTATCAGGGCAAGTAAAGCCATTCGAACGTACATACCATATTCAGCTTGACGGAAATAGGCGGCACGAGGATCGGTATCAATTTCAGTGCTGTAGAAAAAGAATAGTACCGAAATATTTGTCTCGATTCATTATTACAGCTTAGATACAAGTCTATAAAGGAGTTTCATGATGTTAATTAAGCCTTTCACTTGTTTAACGCCGGGGAAATATTTCTGTTTGAAAAAGTAGAGAAAAAACATTGGACTTGAATGATTATATATTGTTAATATAATTTTATGGATGATTTATAGGAATGTAAGTGAAGTTTTTTGCTGGTTTAACGCCGGGGAAATATTTCTGCAGGAAAAAATAAAGTAACAAAACACTTGACTTGAATCATTATATATTGCAGCTTAGATGTAATTCTAAAACGGAGTTATACGACGTAAAGAACTTTTTCACTGATTTAAAACCAAGAAAATATTTCGAAATATACAAAATATTAACCTGGATGAATACACTCAAGTGATTCGAATAGTATAAGTATGTATAATCCCTGACCTTAATTTAGATAGTTTAATTGATGTAAATATTATAAATAAGTACAATCCCTGACCTTGATATAGATACTTCAACACAGCGCCCATTCAATGGACAGGGTTTCGGTTCAATGCAATTATGACTTAATCTTTTACGCCGTAACTTGAAGCGTAAATGAGCCTACCTTATCTCATTGATTCGGGGCAGCGGATGCATCACAACCATTTTTTCTTTCGCTTTTGTCAACGTTTCTGGTGTAATGACGTAACTATCACGCACCTATGGAAGAATATCAAAAAAATTCTACCATCAAAGATCTGAAAAGATTCGGATCCTATCCAATACAAACGGGCATAACTCTCTTCGTAATTTTCGGGGTTAAACACTTCTGTCGCATGCGAACAGCAATCCTGTGTAATATATTTACGAAATGAATGCCAAGCAAACTAATGCTTCGGATTTTCGTGAAAATATTGGTTGCAAAATCAAAACACACAAAGCTATCTAATGCACACATTGCGTAGCAAAGAAACTTTTCAGCTAGTCAAAATCATCACCGCATTTGAAAAAGAGCATCATGAAATTAGTGAACTTTCAAAGTTTTGTTGCAAATGTTGTAAATTGTGGAAAAGGCAGCCAGGGAAAAGTCGCAAATTTCGTAGATTTTTGTATATTTCTATCATTTCTAAAAAAGGTATGGACACAAATGTATTGTATGTACAAACTTTGCCAACTTCACATGGCTTCATTTTCCACGTTTTACAACATCGTGGAACCAAACGTTTCAATTCTACCAGTTTTATCAACCTCTTTCCAGCTGAGAGATTAAAAATTTAAATTTGACAATCAGTACCGAAAGGTTTTCGTTAACGAACATTAACAAAAATAGGTACGCAGAGCGTACATGTATCTGCGCAGTTGCGTTTGCAACACTGTTTAAGATATGTTAACTGATATGTTGACGTTACGTTACGCACGTTCGCTCTCGATAGCATTATATCTGCGCAAGCGCAGATACAAAAACCTTTCGGCAGCAAACGTCACAATGAATGAGTCAGCCATGAGAAGTCAAAATTCTCCAACAGAAAATCATGTTGTACACACAAGCAGGTGAACTCGTCAAAAAAACTGCCAAGAAAAACTTTATTCGTCGCACACACGAAAGAGTACACTCGTCAGAATCTTTAACAAACCTTTTGATACTCCTCGATATTTTCAAATCTCTCTTTTTGAACTCGAGTAACATAGAGTACATCGGTATCTGAGAGCACTTCATCAAAACTCGTAAACTCCTCCTATTTTAAACAATAAACCACAGTCACATAAAATAGCTTTCCATTTGGTAAAATTATCTGCAGAAAAGAAACGGAAAAAAGCGGTTTCGTAGTTTTGTGAGTTGTTTTGGATTTCGTGCCAGTTGCACGAAGCCCGTCTAGCTTAAACAGTGGACAAGGCAGAATGCCAAAACACTTCGGCTCACAGTGCTTCCCCCTCATATCTTTAAACTTTTTAAATTCAAAGTGCTAAACTGAATCAATAGAATAATACGCAACTGTTATATTCATTTTAAAAACTTTCAATTTAGTTGTAGAGCAATATAGAAATTCTATTTCCACTCAAAGCTTATTCGAAGTTTAATAAGCTAACGAGCTTCGAATAACCGGCCACAAAACATTGTGACTTCCACACAAAAAAACTTTTCTGTCCGTTCTCATGCTGCGAATAATTCTCCTGATTGCAAAAAAAACTTGCTATTCATACAACGCCCATTCTGATAACACAGTCAATAAACTCTGTTTGTATATGGTCTATATAACTCAAAAGAAACACGAAAATTTTCATGGAGTCCCCCAAGACTCAATTATCAAAAACAACCGACAGCATATTTTTGTTGTTTTTAACAGGCAATAGTTGAACAAGATTTGAATTGAACGAAAAACGACTAGCGTTTTCAAAACAAAACTTTTCACTTGATACAAGACTCGTTAGAGCTCTTCTAAATTTTGTTTGTTTACTATATTCCGATCAATGCATATTATTCATAAATTTTTATCATCGGCATCACGTCAGCATTCCAGTGTTTATTGAGTTCAATAGCAAAGTTTTACCTGAATAATGCCACGTTCATTGACGTAATCCTTGACCTCGTTAGGCATTTTGAGGCCTTCAGGAGAGACGTAATTGAGAGTGACGCGATAAAGGCTGAGTAGTCTTGCCAAAGAATGCACCGTACGGCCATGTTTTAAATCACCAACCATTGTTACCTGAGGCATAATGAAACAAAACCTTACAGATATCAAACTCAAGGACTAATGGTCAGGGGATTGTGCCATAAATGGAATATTATTGAGAAAAACTGATACAATTATAACACAAAGAATAAGGAGAAGCAATTGGAAAACGATGAACTTAATGTTTTAATGGGAAATGCTATTGATTCTAACTAAAGATTTGTACATATGTGTATCAGAGTTCGAGATCGCATGCACATATTTATAGTATTTGATTTGAGTCATGAGAAGCGTCTCTATCAAGGTCAGGGATTGTACGTATATATAATAGTCAAGACAATGCAAGTGTCTATGTCAAGGTGAAGTAATACTAAGTAAATTCTCTGATATTTATTTATACATTTTCAACAATTGTATTACCGTGAGACCATTTACAGTTCCAATTTCTTCGCGTATCGTAAAAACATCCAGTAAAGCCTGCGTAGGGTGTTCACCAACACCATCGCCAGCATTAATCACAGGCTTCAATGATGTCTTCGCTGCTTCCTAACAATGAGAAAATCATGGCAATCAATAAAAAGCTTGCGAATTCGAGGCAATCAGATGCAATTACATGTAATCATACTAATGTATTAATGTATAATTTATGATAATGAATGATGTTGTATGATAATTTATGATTATGCATAATAACGTACGACAATGCACGATAATGTATGATAATGTTGATAATGTATGATGTATGATAATTTATACATTATTATACATTATCAACTTTATCATACATTATCATACATTTTCATACATCATTACTATTCACTATTCTGGTTACCAAATCGAATGCAACGCTTACCTCGACTGCACCAGGAGTTGGATGACGTAATACGACGACGTCACAATACGATTGCATCATTTGAACACTATCTATAAAACAATAAAACAGTGATTTTGTAGTGATGACAAACTTGAATATCGCAAAAACAAACGTATTAACCATGGTTAACAGTTTGATTATTTGGTTTAAAAAAAACTTTTTAAACACATAATAGGATTTAAGACTTTGGAAAAACTAAGAAACGCCACGCATTTCGGTAGACCTCTTTTCAAAAGTGTCGCCTGCTGACCGATCTTTTAAGAGATAGGTAATATTTAATATAAAGCCTGGAAGCAATGACGTCAACCGATACTTATCCCTTGCATGAGCTGACGTTCTCTCTTCCTGGCTTAATTATAAATACAATGGAAAGTTTTCAAAGATCGGTTACTGGACGATAGATCTGAAAAAACGTTTGCAAAAATGCAAAGAGTTTTTAAGTTTTCTTAAGGTCTTAAATCTTATATCTTTCTACGATATCTGTGGAACAGGATCTTGCAGTGCGACATTAGTCAAAGAAACGATGATGTACAAAAGCCCTACAAATTTGAGATCCCTAAGTACGACTTTAGTTCAAATCTCAAAATCATATCTCCAATGACTATGTCTTTACCGTGCAAAAGTTTGCGCCCACATGAACAAAAACATGAAAAAAGATTACGGATGCCCCTTGCATAGAAGAGTTGTGAGTAACTCCGCTGTTTGTGGGAAGTCAACCGAGAAGCTCTGCTCTACGTTTTGGTACGTGAGATGTCTCCCTTGTGAGAGACTCAAGGGTGGTGGTGTTGCACAGACATGGCAGTTCTGGCCATTTCAGCCATGTGTCTCAGTACCAGGTGCGTATTCATATAATCGTGTTCTGCCCGACAGGCTTCTTTTGAAAGCGATTGTTTTTACAGTATGTAAACACGAATATATGAATATGCACTCCCTCCAATTATCGTGTCAAGTCGATTTGGCTATGCTACAGTCCACCAGCGCTGTAGGTAACCTACCTGAAAGCGTTTCACCTTTCATCGCAGATGAATCAGATGCCTTCAAAGGAATCACAGAGCCTCCTAACCTTTGCATGGCTGCCGCAAACGAACAAAAAGTCCTAGTACTAGCTTCAAAGAACATAGACCCCATGATACGACCCTGGTACAAAATTGAAATAATGAAATAAATAATCCATGCACGTTTTTTGGAGCAAAAACGAAAATGAAAATAAAAAGCTAACAAAAGTTAGATATCGATAATAACATGTTACCTCAAGAATTGAAACGTAACCATCTCGTTGAACTACAAGTCGCATTTCATGAGCAACATTGAATAAATGACGCAACTAAATCATAACGAAATGAAGATCGATATAACAGCTGCATTGTAGCATTTAGCACAAATAATTAATTTGTTTTTGATTAATTCCTATAGTAGCATAACGATATTATTCATTCAAAAGATTTACGTATAATTATAAGAAAACGTTTAGTGCTGAAGGGCATTGGTGATTAATGCACATGAAGAATAAAAGCGGTTTTCGGAAAATACGCCGTTAACCCTTCGAATCTAGATTATTTTGACACCAAAAGTGCTAATACTATACTAATCAACTTGTCCTAACCTACAAATCACGGATGCAATATTTGGCCAACCTGTGTTTTCGTGAAGCTTTTTACTGTAAGCACGTGATGTTTATGTAAGCCATGGTATGACGTAGGAGGCAACGGGAATCGCCGAGTAGAAGGCGGCGATTGACGAACAGTTGAGAGAAGTGGCGTTGGTTGTGGAACCTCCAATGAATGTGAGGGAGTGGTTGCATCTGAAGAAGATAAACAATATTCAAATATCATAACATGTAAAATTCCACGCCTTGATGTAGATACTTTAAATGACTCAAATATTACAAATATCGACCTTAATATACACACTTTGAATGACTCAAATACTATATCTACAATCCCCGACCTTGAAATAGACACTTTATGCCACTCATATTATGAACGTGAGCAATCCATTACCTTGATATAGGTACTATAACATTATTCTAGTATAAATCTATATATTCCTTAACTTTGACATATAAACACAAATACCGTAAATGATCGATTAAGCGCCGCGGCGCTTATTAAATTTTATTACCTGAATTTGCAGCGCTTATTAAACTGCAGTGCTTATTTGACGGCTGCGCTTATTTCAAATGTGATCTAGTCTCCCCCATCGTGTTATCATTGCGTGTATTTATTAAATCCCAAATTGCTGCCGCGGCGCTTATTCGACTGCAGTGCTTATTAGATTAGTTTCGTTGGAGATGCGGCGCTTAATCGATCATTTACGGTATGACATGTAAAACAAACCAATGCGCGGAGAAGCATATTCATTCGAGTACAAGGCTGTTTCCAAGCTTCGTTGGACAGTAGGAGGGAATCCCCAGCGCTGATCTGGAACTTTCAATGGACTGGTTGGAGCCGAGCCCCCGGCATGAGTTTTCAGTGGTGGAGGAGCTGACGTGTATGGCATTGCGAAACCATGGCAACGTATATCTTCCCCATAACCAGGCTCTGCCAACACCTGAAATCACAGAGCAGATTTAGAACGGTCCACTGACCTCAAATTGTCCATACCTCTGTACGTCCATTTATTTCTAAACTTTACAAATATATACCTCTACTCGTGTAAATGAGATTGGTACTATAATTTTTCCAAGTTGGAAGGCAAAAGTCCAACACTTTTCCTTTAAAATTTACGTTAACCCAGGATTAAGCTAACTACTTTATCTTGGGTTATCCATCATAATGTAGTTTGATACTGTTCACGCAAAATCCGTCAAGTGTGACTTTAAACGATCAAAAACAGCACAGGATTTTTTGTAAAATCGACAAGTTGCCATCTTTTTATTATGGAGGATTGGATAGAAATAAACCACAAATCAGAGACAAACAGATATCCAACTGTCCCAAAATCGCGCAAGTCGATTTCATAGGTCGATTTCCATGGCAGCCATATTCCCAGCAAGCACCCCAAAATAGGCACTCAGCCCCCCGAATACATAATTTATAGAAATGGCACCCCGGGGGTGACAGTCTTTGTTTAGGGTACTTGCTAGGAACATATGAAAACCGACTTACGCCAAAATCATAGGCTTCAAGCTTAAGTTGAATATCTGTATTGTCTCTAATCTCTGGTAAAACGGACTACAGGCTCACCTTTCCATCAACCATTGCGATCTGTCCTCTTAAAAACACACGTTTTACAGTGCCATAAACTTTCATGCCTGCAAAAGGAGTCCACCTGGACTTAGTATACTTCATAGCGTCAGGAATGGTCCACTCTGATCCGACCTCTACTTCAATGTATGTGTCAGGTTGTTCAGCAAGACCGAAAATGCGCCTTGGATTTGTGTGAAGACGAAGTACAATATCCTAGAAAAATGAAAACTTGATAAGTTCACATTTTTAACTTGATGAAGCTTCAACAAGCTTGATTAAATATTTAAATAAGATCCTCGTGATTCTCTGAAGACAGCCTAGCTTTACGGTTCGAAAGCTTGGATTAAATGAATTTCATGATGAAGAAACCACAAGTGCCTTAATTAATAATTTTAGTGCACCACCTTGTAAAACTTTAAAAGAACGTACAAGCTTGATTTAGCTTAAGTTAGCATGAAATTTAGCCAGTGTTCCACTTCACGACACCATTTTTGAAATAAAGGTACCAACTCAATATGCTACAAAGACTTTAAGGCTATTGGCATTCGGGCGATGTTTTCAAGCGTTTTCAAGAACTTTTTTATCGTTCTGATGCCCAGTTCACATGCTCCAAGGTAAACAAATTGCAATAAATTAAACTAGCTGCGGCTTCTGTGGAAAAGTGATGCAGTTATAAGCCTGTCAGAATGATTGTGTAAATTCTCAAAGGGAGACTCTTGCATCTTGTTTTTAATGACATACAAACGCAAAATAAACAAAAAAAAACAAACACTTACTTCAATTGTCAGTCTTCCTTGATGAACAGCCGTGAGCAGCAATGGAAGCATAGTCTCGAGTCCTGGAAAACCAGGAGGGCCATTTTCAGAATCTTTCTCCGAGACAGAATGTGGCGCTAAATTAACAAACAAAAAATCAGAAGAAACGAAAGTACGGTTATCGGAGATATGGTTTGGAGACTTGACTAAAGTCTTGGTTCAGTCTTTTTGTTCATGTCTAGGTAAACTTGTGCATGCCGAAGACATTGTCACTGGAGATATAGTTTGAAGACTTGACCAAAGTCTTTGTTATATTTTTGTCCATGTTTCCACCTACCATGATCTGTTGCGAAACAGTCGATAATATCCATGTTATCCCACAATGCTTTCTGGTCTTCAGCCGTCACGAGAGGAGGTTTAACACGGCCTCTGGTTAGTCCAATCTTTTTCACGTCATCTTGGGTCAAAAACAGATGATGAGGTGCTACTTCGCATGTGACTGGAAATCCCTTTTCTTTCATTGCACGAATAACCATGATCTGAAAATAATAACATATATCGTAAACAAAGTGATCTGTGTACAGTTCGTCTACAAAAAAACCTTAACCTAACTTACGCAGTAATCTCAATCTACTCTCATGCATTTAAAATTACGTTGATGCGTTACAAATTCAATTGAGCTGCGAATTTAAATCATTAATAAGCCAAAACGAAGCCAAGCAAAAGATAGTTTTCTTGCAAGAATATAGTCTTCCTTTTCTTTCTTCAAAGCGCGCCTGACTGTCATTCTTACCTACAGAATAACACTTTTGTATCCATGGGAGACGCAGGGCTGTCAGTAATTAACCTCATTTGCAATACATCATCAAAGTAATTTGAAATTCATGCATAAAATATTTTCCACTATTTTTCGAGATATACTGAATATCCATGATACCAAAATCTGCTGATTCGATTACGACAGAGAGTACGACAGTGACTAAAGATATTTCTGTTAGGTATAAGGCGCCCTGTAGTACACTCGCTAGATGCTTACCTCGGATTGACGAGCAACATGACAAATGTGTATAGGTCTATCACACAGCTCTGCTAACAGCAATATGGCCGCGGTAGTTTGACCTTCTGCATGGCAACAAATTGGCAAATATTTTGGCCAGTTCGTTAAATGCTGCAAAACATAAAGTTCTTTTACGGAAAAGTTTCTTGACGAGCTCACATGCTCGTGTGTACTACGACTAAACTTTCTTCAAAATTAATTCTATACTTTTTTTGGATTTATATATGGTTGAATTTGCCAGAAATGCATTTAGCTGATTTTCATAACCTTGGAAGTGATGCATCTTCACAGTTAATTCAAAACAATTTAATTTTCAACTATTTATTTTAAAAGGTAATTTGCAAAGGAGCAGTTAGCTCTGTGAGATGAACCAGTCTTACAGCGAAACTTAAAATAAAATAAAATAAAATACAGTTTCTTGACCAATCCACTTGCTCGTGCGCGCAACGAACAAATATTCTTTGACAAGATTTTCTTATACCTTCATCCACAAAGAACAATCGTCCATTTTTAACGTAGTGTATGTGTCATTGAGATACATTTTGAGTCCAGCCGATTGTCTTGCGAGTTGTGGACATAATGTTGTGTTGGAAGAACTAGCGCCAAAATATAGGCCATAATCACATCGAGCGCCTTGAGATGCTGCCTGTAAACAGAATGGAAATTTAAGTTGACGTACTCCAATTCATATTTAAATGACTCACATGTTGTAAATATGTACAATCCCTGACCTTCACACAAACACTTTAAATGACTCTAATACTATAAAATATGTACTATCCTCGACCTTGAAGTAGGCACTTTCAGTATGTACAATTTATAAGTATGTACAATCACTGCACTTAATATAGACACTTTAATTAAGTCAAATATCATAGATATGTAGCTACCATCCCTGGTCCAGATGTAGACGATTTAAATTATTGAAATATCATCAATAAGTAAAACCCATGACCTTATAATTAGCACTTTAAATCCTTCCAGTGTTATAAATATGTACAATCCCTGACCTCTATATGGCAACACTAAATAACACAAATACCATAGACACATACAATCCCTGACCTTGATAGAGACATTTTAAATGAGTCAAATATTATCAATACGCACAATCCCTGACCTTGCTTTAGACATTCGAAACCAAGACATTTAATCTACAAAACAAACTTTATAATATAAATAGAACCAGAGGGTGTTACCTGCTGTGCGATTTGGAACGATTCTTGATCAACGATAGCAGGCTTTGTGTTTGGCATTGCTAGTACCATGGTAATTCCTCCAGCAAGAGCAGCCGCCGTACCTGACGAAAAATCTTCCTTGTAACTCGCCCCAGGCTCCCTCATGTGTACGTGAATATCAATTAAGCCCGGTAAACGGTAAGCTTGGAACGAAGATAAACAATCAATATGAGTCTTGATAGCCGGTGAGCCACGCACCCGTCTTAAGGCCTGGAAATTAGATAAAAGAAATTTAAAGTATGTATACTGTCTTTGTTTTTGATCTCGAAAACAGTGGCGGACACTTGAAAAAGGGGGGGGGGGTTGAGCCCTCCATTACTTTCGAGAGAATGTACCAAATAACAAAAATTACAGCCATTTGATGAAGTTGCCATATTAATATTTGAATTCTGTTATTATACTTACCTTCAGGGGGCACAGTATATATGTAAATTAACTAACAAATTTTGCCACATCTTTTCTGTTAGCATATATGTTCAAAATTTGGCCTCAGGCCCCCCAATATTTTTAGAAGTGTCTGCCACTGCTCGAAAATCCTTCCTTCACGGTATTTCCCGCAATTTTGATACTATTAAAATCAATAGAGATGAAGTTTGCGCGAAACTGTGTATTACAAGCTCAAAAGGATATGTTATAAAATAAAACTGGCTTAGTAAAGAAACTTGATTTAAGTTTTACTTATTCTTTGTTCGCTTCACTCGAAAAGAAACGAATATTCTGTACGAGTCTTCAAATTATCAATTCAATGTTTGGATAACATAATATTTTCAGTAAGCTTCCTGTGATAAACTTTTTATGTTGAGTTACCAAAAAGAGTCAAAATACATTGTATATGAAGCTTCGTCGCCTCACTTTGAGCTTCCCTGCAGCCAGTATTACGGTGTAATTGACAAGCTGAAGTTCATAGCGTGGAAGCAACCACAAGTTGTATTTACCTCAATGAATAGTTTGGCACATTTGATGTCAGTAATCAAAGGTATTGAGTAATCGATAGCAGTCCGTCTCGTCCGATAACCGTGAGTGAGAAATGATGAAGATCTTCTCGCACCAGAGTTTCTCAGAGGAAGATTTATGACCATGTCAAACTTATTTGACGTCAAATAATCAGAAATAGTTTTCTTTTTGCTGCCATTACCACATTCTTCAAAAGGCCAGTCAACTGGTTCAACCTATACAGGAAGAAAGAGAATCGCTTTTATAAGGTCAATTTTACTATAGTGCAGAGTAAACGATATTGATTGTATCAGTATTCGTTTGAGGTATACACCATGTGTATTCATTATTGCAAAGCTTTCGGTCCGATAGGCGATAGCCCGGACCTTCATCAGTTGCACTGATGAAGGTCCGGGCTAACGGACCGAAAGCTTTGCAATAATGGACCGAAACCGATATTGTTGTTTTCGCCATGCAAAACTACAAGAGTCTTATGATATTGATTGGTTTGTATATTTGACTGAAGTCTTTGCTTGACATTTCTGTTCATATTAATTCAAACTTGTGTTCGGAGAAGGCACAATCATTCAAGATATGCATGATTTGCAGACTTGAACAAACTCTTTGCTTTATCTTTTCTTTCATGTTTTTGTAAACTTGTACCGGGTAAAGACATAGTCATTTGAGATATGGTTTAGAGACTTGACCAATGTCTCTGTTCTATCTTTTTGTTCATGTTGATGCAAACTTGTGCATGATGAAAGCTTATTTATCTATTCGCATATGAGTTGGAAACTTGACCAAAGGACTTGCTCCATGTTTTTGTTTATGCTCGTGCTAACTTGGACATGACGAAGACATTGGTTGAAGATACGCTTTGGAAACTTAACCCAACTCTTCGTACATTCTTTTTGGTCATGTTTATGTAAGGCCCAGTTTACACTGTCAAGGTTTCTGTGATCAAAGTGGAAATTTCGGATAGGTAAATCCTAAGTTTTCAAGGATTTGCTAAAAATATGTAAGGGAACTAATAAAGTGCTCAACACTGAACTACTTTACTCTGATATTTCTTCCAAACAATTCAGAACGTAGAATTTCCCCGTAAAAAATTCCTACTTTGATCACAGAAACTTTGATAATGTTTAAACTTGTATACAGTGAAGACGTAGTCATTGGAGATATGGTTTGGAGAGTTGATCAGAGTCTGTGTTAGTAAGAAATCCTGACACTTACCTCAACACCATGCTCCGAGTAAAAGTCAGCCGTACCCGGACTGGCATATAACTTATATCCTAACTCTTGCAACGTCTTAACACTCGGAAGCATTTCATTCTTTGCTTTAAAACTACCAATGGACAGGAGAATACTTTCTTTTGGAACAGTCATTCCAGTGCTGATCAATCCTTTAAAATAATTGCAAAGCCGAAAATTTTGTAACACATGTGCAATTTACTTGAAAAAATATAAGTTTATTTATACATTGAAATTGGCCATGATTCATAGTATATATACTGTACGCAATAAAGTTACCTTTGAGATAAGCCTCGTATCTGTTCTCCCCAAAACAAGCAACCTCGCCAGTACTCGCCATTTCTACACCCAACATAGCATCAGCGCCAGCAAGACGAGCAAACGAAAATTGAGGCACCTACGACACGGATAATATGAAGAAATTATTTCAATTGCATGGATGATCTTTAAATTTGTAATACCGTAATTACTCGAATAAGCACCGCTGCGTTCAATAAATGTTTGACGTTTCAGGTGCGGCGTTTATTGCAAATTTGGTAACAAGAACTGTCAATTTATAATTTAACCAACAGATGAACAACAGGGCAATACTGTTTTCTTTTAAACATAAGTACTTCCACTGCTTAGGTATGACTGCTTCGAATTAACGCCGCATCGATGAAAAAAAAGTGCCGCGTTTATTCGAATAATCACGGTTTTGCCGTAGTAGAAGTTAGGTATTGTACACATTGCTATGAAATTTAGTGATTGTACATACGTATAATACTGCTGTTTGCAAGCTACCATGAAGCGTGCGATTTTTTTCATGTTTGTTTACGTTTCAAACGTTCACGTTTGACA